>QJNZ01000685.1:0-51928 GCA_004155055.1 Monosporascus sp. CRB-8-3
GCTAGTCTTTTGCACCTAGAACAGACATAACTAAGACATAACTAAGTAATACACACATCACGATACCAATAACAGTCAGATTAGCACCGCGAATCCTGACAGTACTACATATATAAGCGAGAGATACATATAAGCGAGCCGCTTTTTGGCATTCCGTAATAACAAATTTAAATAACTTAATAATAACATATCGCATTAATTTAAATTAATCGGATTTTTTTAACTAAATATATTTATAACTTCTTTATAAGTACGCGCATTATATCCGGGTTTACCGTAAACGCTATATTTCCCTTTTTTCGTTTTAATTTCTTTATAATAACTCCTCCCAGTTACTGTTAGCTGCATTTTTTAATTACCTTTTTTTTAGGCTAAAAAAGCTTGTTTTTCTTATATAGTAAGTATTCTTTTTTTTAAAAACGTTTATTTTTAATTTTGCAATATTTATTCAAGATATAATTCGTTTTACGTAATTAAACGTTTTTTCTCGGAAAAAAACGGTTTTATGTAATAATAATATATAACTTTTTGTTATAAGATTAATTAACTTAAGTATTTTTATTAACGAATTACCTTTATAATTTTTAATTTGCTTTTGTAAATAACGTTTTTATTTTATTATTTTACGGATATTTTTAAAGGTTTTCGTAAACTGGAAAGTAAAACCGGCGGAAATTAACCGGAAAATAATTAACGTAAATATAATCGGAAGAATTTCGAATTTGGAAAAAATATTATTAAGATCGAATAAAATAAGGTTAACTTTTACGAATCTAGATTTAATATTATTGGATGTTAACGTATCACACCAGCTCGCAAGCCAAACCACCTTACGAGCCGCTTTTTAATACATTACAACAATTAATCCAAATAACTTAACTATAACATATCTAATTAATTCAATCGACAGTATTCCTTTTCGCTAACAATATTTACAGCTTTTAAATAAATGCACGCATTATATTAAAGCTTATTACGAACGTTATATTATTATTCCTTTTTCCTAATTCGTATATAACGGCTATTATTAACAGTTATTAATAACGCGTTTTTACTATTACCCTATTTAAAGGTTAAAAAACTTGTTTATCGTATATAATAAATGTTCTTTTTAATTAAAATTCCTTGTTTTAACAATTTTATATACGTAAATCGAATTATTATTCCGACAAATCTTGCGATATACCTTTTAACGCGCCCCGATACGCCTTAATAAGCTTTACAACCTTACTCTTACAGCCTTGTAACGCGTCTTTTAATAAAGCCCTATAACCTTCTATTTTGCGAATATCTTTTACGTATTAAAGCCGCATAAAAAAAGTTTACATATACGGGTCGGGAATTTGGTCGATAATCGATTTTCGGTCGGTCGTTTTTAATATTTTCGAAATGGGGGTAATATTAGCCTAAACGCGTTCGGGATTAATCGGTCGTATACGGATTGGCAAAAGGGAAATAACAATATACGTCCGTAATTAGTTTTATATAATACGTACATTTGGTAAAGAGCTATAGATACGGTCGGCGACAAAGAATACGGTCGATTTAAATTAAATGGATATGTTATGGTTAAGTTATTTAGATTAGTTATTACGAAGTGCTAAAAAGCGGCTCGCAAGGTGGTATAGCTCGTAAGGTGGTATTCTACGTTATAGCAATTTAAAACGCGTTGTAAAAACTGGTAAAAAAAAATTTTGTAATAATATAAGTATAATAACGTTATATTAAATTTTCGATATACCGTAAATAAACGCGTTTTAAAATAAAAAAACAAAATATATTAAAAGGTTAAAACCGGTACGAAAAATGCGTAAGTATATAAAACATAATAATATTATAATTAACGCAGTATTTTTCGAATTTTATTAAATAATGGCTTTTATAACCGTTAAGGATAAAGAAACGTTTCGAGCTTTTCGTACGTATCTGAATATATTTATTAAAATATTGGATTTATTTTAAACTTTATTTATTTATTATTTAGTTATTATTATTTAATACGATTTTTTAATCGGTTATTAATAATAAATTATTACGATAATAAAATTTAAAATAATTTTTTAATTATAATAATAAATAACGGTATAACTTAATTTTAAAAATTAATAACTGAAATAATTATAATTTATTTTTTATTTCTTTATTACGTTTATTTAAATTTTTTACGTTTTTCGGTATTAATAATTATTATATTTTATCGGCAATTAGTGTTTTTAGGTGCCTGCAGCTGGTGCGTCCAGGCTGTAAATGTTGCCTAAAATAGCCTTTGTCCAGAAATTATCTTTTATATAGCTAAACGTATATATAAGGATAATTGCTTTTAAATTTTTTAAGTTTTTCTTAAAAATAATTATGTATATTTTATTAAATTTTTGTATTTAATTATTATAATTATTAATATGGTAATATTTTTTAGTTAATTAGTAACTGTAATACGTTAAATGAAATAATTATTTGCAGGTTAAGTTAATAAAAAGAGTATAAGATTTAAAAGGGAGTTATTTAGTTAATTTAAAAAAGAATAAGTGGTTGATAATAATAAGTAAGTAATAAAAATATATTTTAAGGTAATTTTTTATAATCGAGTAAAATAGTTTACTTAATAAAAGTTTTGTTTTTATACGGGATAAAAAGTATATACAAGGTAAAGTGCCATTAAGGTATCTAGCTATATACATACATACAGGGAGCTGATTTATTTACTAAGTACATGCACAAACTGGTTTTATAAACGCGACCGGGGAGTACCCCTTAAAAACCGTCCCTTCTTGGCTAAGGGCCGGAAAAACGCAATGCGGGTTATGTGATACGGCAACTGACGATAGATACACCCGATTGATTGATTGGTTCCTAGCGCCCCTAATCGTGACTGGTTCTAGACCCGACCGGTTCTAGAACCCAGCCACCCCTTAATTGTCGCCGACACGGTGGCGGAGCCGAAGCCCCATGGTTTAGCTCCTCTAGGCTGGCGTCACCTAAAGGAACGGCGGCCCAAGCTGGATTTGAACCAACTGTCTTTTGCGCCTAACCGTAACAGGGTGCCCAAGTCTGTCGCAATTGAAAAAGATACCCAGGCTCGCGACCACTGAGCCATTAGGCCATAAAAAGTATATAAATAATAATTTATTTATTTTTTTCGATTAAAAGGATTTTTAAAACGAAAAATTTTATAGTAAAAGGGAAAAATAAGAGTTTACGATAGACGTAGTAATAGGAAAAAGATTTGTTTTCGAGATTTTTACGGAAAAAGTTTTATTATTTTAATAACGATAATTAAAAGATTAATATAGGATTTTTATACAGAAATAATAGTTTTAATTAGAATTAAATAAGTTTTATATATTTTTAAATATTAATTTAAGTAAGATTAAAAAGGACGTTAAAGCGCGAGAATATAGATATAAATTAATTAAAACTAAAATTAAAAATTTGAAATTTTAATAAAAAAAAATATAATAAAGCGAATAAATAATGTTATAAAGTAATTATTAGATATATTTTAATTCGGGGGTATATTTTAATAAGGATTATTTTAATTAAAAGTAATACGGAAATTATAAAATGTAAATATTTATAAAAGTGTTTTATAAAATATTTAAGGGACAGGAAGTTTATAGGAAGTTTTTATCATTATCGAAAGCGATATAAAAGAAATTAACTTTTGAAAAAAAGGCGAAATGTAGTTAAAAAAGTAGTTTATTAAAAAGTTTAATTTTCCGAAATAGAAGAAAAACGAAAAAAAGAAATTACGTAAAAAAAAAAGTGTAATACGTAAAAACCCTGACGATTCGGATACGTTGTTTTTAGATTTGTTTAAAGGTTCCCGAAAACGAAGATATTGTCGTAATAATTTTTTTAGTATTTTTAATAGTTTTTTAAGTTTTAATAGTTTAGATAGCTTTAACCGATTAGGTATTTACTTAAAGGAAAAAGAGAAAAATTTTAAGAAATTTAGTAATAATATAAAACTGCGTTGGAAATGTTTTAATTTTTTATTGGATAAGGAGAATTATTTAGTAAATTAGGTTAATTAAAAGTTTTAAAGTAACGTTTTAATATTTATTTTTAAAAAGATTAATTATAAGGACGGAATAAAGTTGAAATAATTTAATTAGTTACGTTTTACGAAAGTTATTATTAAAACGTATTTAAAAGGTGCCGTTAAAGTTAATTATAAGTATTAAGAAAAAAACGAAAATGTTAAGGATTTTTAGGAAGATTTACGTAATAATAGGTAAGGTTAAATAAAGGTTTTTTTAGAAAAAATTTAATAAGATTATATATAATAAAGGAGATTTCGTATAGTTTATTATAAAGTTTAATAAGTTGTTATAAAAGGTTAAGGGCTATAATATAAAGTTTGGATTAAAGGAATAAATTATTATGTTTTTTATTATTATAAAGGATTATGCCGGTAATTAATATAAAACGATTTAATTAATGTTTAAGTAAATTAGTTATTTTTTTTAGCAGTTAATTAACGATTTTAATAGCGAATTTTATAACCGTATTAATAAAAAGAAAAACGGAAAGTTTTATAACGTTTAAAGAGGTAAAGGAAAAGGTAATAATAATAATAGCAATTTCCGAAATAATAGGTTTATATAAAATAAGAATAAAGAGTTATTTTGTTTTAATTATAGTAAATACGGGTATTTGGCGAAAAATTACTTTAAGCCGTAAAAAGAGAGAAACTCTCCCTAGAGAAGACGTAACCGTGGAACAAAATTGAACAAATGGATAGATTGTGGTATCGGTTGCTAAGCTTTACCAAGCCTTAACCTTCTCACAGGTGATTTTAAACTGCCCTATCATGCCCCTATCGACGACCATTCTTAACCGAATTCTGGACGGTTTTCGTAATCCGGAATAACCGGACAAATTATCGTTTGTAATTTTTTAGTTTATATCGAGCCAAAAGTTAAATTTCGAAGTTTTTAAGCCTTTTGCCGCTTATATCCAGCTTTCCTAATAATTCTTTTATACGGTCGATATTTTTTACCATATAATCGTTTAACTTTTAATTACTTTTATTTATATAAATTAAATCGTATCCGAAAATTAAAAATAAAATCCGATTTTTTTTTAAAAAATTAATTAAATCGATAAAAATATCGATATTTTTAATTTATTTTAAAGTTTTATTAAATTTAAAAACTTTAAAAAAAACGTTTTCCGTAAAGATTTTACAATTACGGAATACCGGTATCTTATAATAGGAATTACCCGGCATATTTTAGCTGTTTTAATTAATAAGGATTCGAAAAATTCTAAGATCGATTAAGGTTAAACGTAGCTGGTCTGGAATTTCTAACCTTTTTTCCTGGCTGATGTTTAACATTTTTAATCGTAAAATTAACAAAGGGTCGTAAAGCTATCTTATACGGATTTAAAGTTTACCGCAAAAAGCTTAATATCTCCTAAGTTATTATTTGCATTCCAGGAAATTCCCCCTACCGAACCAATTTAAAAATATAAAGTTTATTAAAGTCGAAACTTATCGGTATTACGTAACAGTCGGTTTCGGAATAAGGCTTTTCGTAATTAAAACATATAATTTATTATTACCGTAAAAACTATTAATAGTTGCCGTATTCGAAAATACTGGGTAAAGTATTTATCGTATTAATTATTAGTATAATTACTTTATATCTTTAGCTCAGCCTGGATAATACGGCTTAAACCTAACAACCTTATAAAAAGAGAGAAACGGTAAAGGAAAAAAAGGAAAGCGTAGTTAACGTTAGGGTAATAATAAATAAAATAATTAAAGTAATAATTTTCGTAACGTTTATAATAATAATAGAAATAAAAAGTAATTTATTTTTAATAGTTTAAAGGATTTATACCGATTAAAGAGAAAAAATTTTAATATTTACGTTAAAGAATAATAATTTAAAGATTTTATATAATAGTACGATAAAATGATTTAAAAGGAAATTTAAGGAGTTTTAATAGTTAAGTACTTTAAAACTTAGGGAATTTTAATAGTTAAATATTTTAAAGTTTAAGCGATTAATCGTTTTAAGTTATAAAAAGGCGAACGTTTTAAGGGAACGGTTATAGAAAATGTTATGTTTTTATATATTTATTTTTTTTACGGAAATAATTTAAATAAGTTGTTTTAAAATTTAACAGCAAACGTTAATATTACGAATAATATTAGTAATTTTAAAAAGAATATTATAATAAATATTAAGTTTAAAGGAATTTAAATTATAACGGGTAAAGGATTTGTAATTGTTATTTTTATTAGTATTATTAAGTAATTTTTAAAAGGGTTTAATAGAAAAAAAAACGAAATTACAGTTAAATATACGTTATATATTAATAATTTTTTTAAAGGTATTTTCCGGAAAGATATTTTACAGAAAAGGAGGTTATTTAAATCGTAACGTTTTAATAAGTTTTGATAAGATTTAGTTATTAACGATTAACGTTTTTCGGAAAGGATTTTTCTTATGGCTTTATAAGAAACCGGAATTTATTATTAAAGTTCCGGATTTAACAAACGATAAGAATTATTAATAAGGATACGTATTAAGGAAAGTATCCGGTAAGGAAAATAGCGATAACTTAGTAAATAATTTAAAACGCGTATTTTCGAACGTTTTTAAAAACGGAAAGGTTTTAATAACGGATAAAGTTATAAAGAAATATTATTTTTTGATATTGCTGTTATTATTATTTTAATACCGAACGATTAATATAAATTATTAAAAGGTTTACGGAAATAAATTTAAACCTTAACGATATAAAAAATATTTTTTATACGGCGTACGATAAAAGGAAAATACGGAAGATATTATTTATAGATTTTTAAAAATGAAGGAAATATATAAAAGAAATTATTTAGTACGACGTAAAGTTAATTAAGTTTATTAATATTAAAAATAAAAGTTATTTTAATTTTTTTATAAACGATTTATTACGTTATAAAAAATATTATTCGTTTAAAAATAAAAACGAAATTTAATAAAGTTTATATACGTATATTATGTAAATTATAAAACGTTTAAAAACGTTATTACCGGACGAAAAAAATAAACGTAAAAAAATATAAATTTTGCGTTTTGACGGTGGTAAAAAGTTCGGTATAATAATAATTAAAAGTTTTTACGTTATAGAAAGTATTAAACTGGTAGTTTTTAACGTATATAATTAATATTAAAACGGAGTTGTAAAATAAGGAATATAGTTTTTATAAAATAAGACGTATATAATTTTTGCGTAAATCAAATTTTTTATATGTTTTTGGGATTTTATAATAAAGGTAATAATGTATATTGTTAATAAAATAAGTTAATTTACGGTAAAGGATATAATATTAATCGAATATTTTAAAAACGTATTTAAGCCGAATAAATTATATAAACTCGATAACGGTTATTTGCGAATTTTCGGTAATAAATATATAATTTTAAATAATAAGAATTATCGGATTAAATTAGAGAAATTGGTAATTTATAAAATAAAAAAAATATTATTAAGTTATTAAAAAATATATAATTATAAGGTATAGCTATTAAAAGATAATAAGTTATTTATAATACCGTATATTATTATTTACGAAAACCTGGAAAAGTTAAGTAAATTTTTTAGTTTTAAGGATATTATCCGATTATTTTTATAATTTATATAAAAACGTTTAAGATATTATTAAAAATAGGGCATAAAAGTGAAAAATAAGGACGATAACGTTATTTTAAAGGACGATATAAATTAAAAAATTAAGCAGTTTAAATGTAAAAGGGGATATTTAAAAAAAAAATCTTTTTAAGTTATATATTTTTAAAATTTTAAATAAAGTTTTAAAGTTAATTTAAAAGTTAAAAGTAATTTTAACTTAAAAGGGCGTAAGTAAAGGTAGTTTATATATTTTTTATTTTAACTTATTAACGTTAAGTAACGATAAAAATCATTTTAGTAATTTTAAAGATGCCGGTTAGGTTATTTGGAACGTTTATAAATATAAATAAGTAATTAATATATTAGATATTAATATTTATAAATTGTTTATTATTATAAATAACGGCCCGATTTTAAAGGAAATTATAAAGAGCTTAAAATAAGAAATATAACTTAAAATTATTTTTATAAAGATTAAAGAAAACATTTTACGTAGAATTTTTAAATTTACGTTTTTTGGTAAAGTTATTTAAAGGTATTTTATTAATATTAAATAGGTATTAAAAAAAGTATATGTTTATAAGAAAGTTAAATAAATATAAGGTACGTATTTACGTAAAAGGATTTATATAGCAAAAAGGAATTAATTATAACGAAATAATAGTAAATATTATAAAGGTAATATATTGGAAAATTTTAATAACGTTAACCGTTTTTTTAAGGTGGTATATATTTTAAATAAATTTTATTATTATGTATTTAAATAGTAAATTAAAAGAAAATATTTATATAAAATAGTTTTTTATATTAAAGAAGTATTTTAATATATATTTAAAGGATAAAAAGATATATAGGTTTTTTTAAAAAGGATTATTAAATTAATAAATTTATTATACGGTTTAAAGTAAGCCGGAGCTGCTTAGTAGGAAAAAGTAAGAAAAATATTTGCGAAATAAGGTTTTTATCCGTTAATTTCGGACGATACGATATATTATAATTTTAAAATAAGAAACGTTATTATTTTATACGTAGATAATTTTTTGTTTTTCGGTTCTGATAAATAGTATCTTAAGGATATCGTTAAGAAAATTGCTAAGGACGTTTTAATTAAGGATTTAAATAATGCAGACTGGTATTTAAGCGTACTAATTATCCGTTTTTTATTAATAGGAAATATTAAGTTAAATTAATAATAATATATTAAAAGATTATTAAAGTTAATTAGTTTAAATAAGATAAAAAAGGAGTTTATATTATTCGTTAAAAATTATTCAAAGTACGTTATAAGATATAACGGTATAATTAATAAAAAAAAACGTTTAAATATATAAGTTTAATAAGAAAATTTCATTTTTCGAATTATATTAACAAATTAAATATAACGTTTATAACGTTAATTTAGGTAAGGTTTATAAGTAATTCGTTACTTAAATATTAAAAATATATTAAAAAACTATTAAAATATTTAAACGGTATATTAAATATATTTTATCGGTATTAGAAATTACGAGAAAATTATTTATATTATAAATATAATAATTTAAAGTTATTCGAAATAATAAATATAAATTTTGCGGATAATTGTAAGTTAGTAAAGTTTACGATAAGTTATGTATCTTTTATGGTTAAAATATTTATTTTATAGATTTCGATATTATAAGGTGTTATTACTAAATATATTACGGAAGTAAAATATATAGGAGTAAAAATAATAGTTATAAAAGTAATTAAGATTAGAAACTTTTTAATAAAGTTCAGGTTTATATTTAAAGGTTTTATTTTTATTTTAGAAAATAATATAAATACGTTTAAATAAGTAAAAAAAAAGTAGATAATATAAAGAAAACGTTATATTCGAATTGAATATTATTACGTATGTTAAGAAGTTTGAAAAAGAAATATTAGCTTTTAATACGTAAAAAATAAAGATAATTTTGCCGACGAATTTATAAAGTTATTTAATAAGGTAAATTTCGAACGGTTTATAATTAATTAAGGATTTAAGAAAATATAAGAAAAGTTAAAAAATATTTAAAATTTAATTAAAATAATTAGTAAAAAAATAATTTTGTTAAATTTTTTTTATACGGGAGAAAAGGTGTTTTTTTGTTAAAATTTGTTTTTCGTTATTAAAAGTAATAATTGCGGTATTTTTTTTACGATTATTTAAAAATATCCGTTTATTTGTTAATTTTACAAGGTCGTTAAGTTCAAGCCGTATTATCTAGACTAAGCCAAAGACACGAAGTAATTATACCAATAATTAATACGATAGATATTTTACCCAATATCTTTAAATACGGCAACTATTAATAGTTTTTACGGTAATAATAAATTATACGCCTTAATTACGAAAAACCTTATCTCGAAACCGATCGCGTAATGCTAATAAACTTCGACCCTAATAAACCTTATGCCCTTTAGTTAGTTCGGCAAAAGAAATCTCCTAAAATATAATAACTTAAAAAATATTAAACTTTTCGCAGTAAACCTTAAGTCCGTATAAAATAATTACTTTGCAACCCTTTACCAGTCCCATAACTTTAACCTTAATCGATTTTATAACACCTTTTTAAATTCCTATTAATTAAAATAGCTAAAATATACCGGGCAATTTCTATTATAAGATACCGGTATTCCGTAATTATAAAATCTTTACGGAAAACGTTTTTTTTAAAATTCTTAAATTTAATAAAGCTTTAAAACGAACCAAAAATATCGATATTTTTATCGATTTAATTAACTTTTCCTAAAAAAATCGGATTTTGCTTTTAATCTTTAAATATAATTTAATTTATATAAATAAAAGTAATTAAAAATTAAATAATTTTATAATAAAAAATATCGACTGTATAAAGGAATTACTAGGAAAGCTGGATATAGGCGATAAAGAGTTTAAAAACTTCGAAATTTAACTTTTAGCTTAATACAAAGAAAATTACGAACGATAGTTTATCCGGCTGTTCCGGATTGCGAAAACCGTCCAGAATTCGGTCAAGAATGGTCGTCGATAAGGGCTGTAAAAAGGTTAGGGCTTGGTAAAGCTTAGCAACCGATACCACAATCTATCCATTTGTTCAATTTTGTTCTACGGTTACGTCTCCTCTAGAGAGAATTTGTTAGTTTTAAAATTTTAATTTTTTATCAAATTATTTATTTATATATAATTATAATTTTTTGCGTTAATTTTTATTTAAAAGCGTTAATATTTTATATATAGTTTATAATTAGTTAATGTTTTTTATTAACCGGAAAAAAACTTTTATTTAATGGTTTTTCGTAAGGGGGGATTTAAAAAGTAATAATTTTAATTATTTATTAATATTGCCGTTAGAAAATAAAACCGATTTTTAAAGTTATAAAATTTTTAACGTAATAAATTAGCGTATATAAAATGTTTTTTTATATTAATACCTAGCTTAATTCGAAACGTTTCGGAAAAAGTGGGCCTTACGTTCCGGGATGGTTGTAAAAGAATAGTAAAGTAAAAAGGCCGGTTTTTTGATATAACGGTTAATTGCGTAATTTTATTTTAGATAAGAATAATAAAGATAAGGGTTTAAATTTTATATGGATTAAAAATTTTAATAATTTTTTAATGGATTTTCCTAAAGTTTTAGATTTGATTTTAAAGATTACGTAAATAAGGTTACCTAACGTAAGAGGGCGTGTCGGCAATTGGTGCTTTTAGGTATTTGCGGCTGGTATGTCCAGGTTGTAAATACTGTTTAAAATAGCCTTTATTCAGGAATTATCTTTTATATAGCTAAACGTATATATAAGGGCGATTGCCCCTATATTTCTTTAGTTTTTCCTAGAATAACTATGCGCATTTTGCCAGATTTCTGCATTTGATTATTATAACTATTAACATATTTATTATTATAAAAACTTTATTAAAAATTCAGTTTCGTTAAAGTTATAAATATCCTTTTTTACGATATTATATTTCGTAATTCTAACCCGAATAAATTCGAATTATTTACGAAATATTTCTGGATTTTCGAATAAAATCCGTTAATAATCGATTTTTTACTTTAAACGCGTTTAAAGTTTTTTTTACCGTTTAATAAAGTTCGACGCTTAGTTCATTTTAACGTATTCCGTAACGTATTAAGTTAATAATATATTAGCTATATTTTTAATATGTTAAAGCCGGATAAAAAACGTTTGCGTATTTAAATTAAAAATTCGGTCGATAATCGATTTTTTTTTGTCGGTATTAATTTTTATAAAAAAAAATAATATCGGCTCGGGCGTATTTACCGTTAAAACGGTATATTAAAGTAAAATATAGAACTTTATAAATAAAATTAAGTTTTTTATAATTAATTTTTAAATTTCGTTTTTTAATTTAAATAATTAAGTTTATTTTCGTTTTTTTATAAGGCGTTTTATAACGTTAATATTAAAAAATAAACGATTAAAGATAAATAATTAAAATAGCGAAAAAAGTTTTTCGTTTATATGTATCTCTTGCTTATATGTATAGTACGTTATAAAGCGTTTTTTTATATTAACACTTAACTTAATTCGAAATAATTCGGAAAAAATAAACCCCGTATTCCGGAACGGTTATAAAAAAACAGTAAAAGAAAAAAGCTAATTTTTAAATATAGCGGTTAATTACGTAACCTTATTTTTAATAAAAATAATAAAGACGAAAATTTAAATTCTTTATAAATTAAATTTTTTAAGATAAAGTGGCATTAAAGTATCTAGCTAGCTATATACAGGAAGCTGCTCTATCCACTAAGTACGTACATAAAGAATTGCATAACGCGACCGGAGAGCACCTCCGAAAAAACCGTACCCCTTGGTAGGCCGGATGAAAAAACGCAATGCGGGTTATGTAACACGGTAACTGACGATAAGATATACGATTAATTAGTTCCTAAAGCCCCTAATTGTCGCCGATACGGTGGCGGAGCCGAAGCCCCAATTGGTTTAGCTCCTCTAAGCTGGCGCCACCTAAAGGAACGGTAGCCCAAGCTGGATTTAAACCAGCAATCTCTTGCGATCAATCGCAACAGGGTGCCCAAGCCTGTCGCAATTGAAAAAGACACCCAGGCTCGCGACCACTAAGCATTAGGCCAAATTAAAATTTTTGATAATTTTTAATAAATTTTTTTAAATTTTAATATTTAATTTTAAAAATTACGTAAATAAAGTTATTTAACGTAAAAGGGCGTATCGGCAATTGGTGCTTTTAGGTGCCTGCGGCTGGTGTATTTAGATTGCGAGCTATTACCTAGGATAGCCTTTGTCTAGGAACCATTTTTTGTATAGCTAAACGTATATGTAAAGGCGATTGCCCCCAGATTTTTTCAGTTTTTCCTAGAACAACTATGCGCTATTTTCCAGATTCCTGCATTTGATCACTTTAACTGCTGATAGAAAATTTAAAATTTAATATTTAGTAATATTTTTCGTACTTTATTAAGCTTATAAATAATATTATTAAATAAATATAATATTATATTGTTATTTTTAAATATTTACTTATTAGTTAAAATAACTAATACTAATATACCGGTTAATAATTAAGTACGGGTGTTTTATTTATATACTTAATAATATTTTAATAATACGTTATTATATAACGAATAAATCTAGAATATAAATTATAAAATAATATGATAAATTAAAAAATTATATATTATTAAGGTAACGGCGTCGATTGTTACCCTTTTACTCTCGAATGTATATTTAACGTTAGACTTAATCCGAATAAACGTTTATCTCCTTTAAAAAATAACGTATACCTAGTTTTAAACGTAAAGACAACCTTTTTTAATAATAATAATCTATGGGCAAATTGTGTTGTATTCTTCAGGCTGTGGTTTTGATGTGTCCTAGTCCTTTCCAACTAGGGGGGGGGAGAGCAGCTAGATATAGCTTCAGCTTTTTTGTCCTTGTAATTCTAGGGCTATAGATTAAAGCCCTTTTAATCCTTTTAACCTTTTAACAATAAATCACCTTATCTGCCGATACGCCCTTATGGCCCTAGGGTTGCCATGAAGCCATCCAGACCTCGCCGTCGCCTTAAAAGCTATTAAAAAGTTTTTCTATCCGTCCTGTATAAGTCCTACAGCCTTTCCGGGATGAAGCTAGCTTTGCATTCTGTACCGCGTTTCTGTTTTTTCGGGTAATCCTTTGCCATGTGTCCGTATTTATTACAGTTGAAGTAAAGTGGCTGGCTTTCCTTGTTCCATAAGGGCTTGTTCTATCGGTTCGCGTTATGGCTGTTACCATTTCCTTTTTTCGAATCCTTTTTTTTTTTTCGAAATTCGGCGACAAAGTCGTTATATACCTGATTATTTCCGTCGTTCCCTTTGTGAGTCCAGTGACGACTGCCATAAGGGTTTCCTTAACGTTAGCGTAATAACCGCAGTGGCTAATTTGGCTTTATTAATATGGGTAAACTTCGCCGAATTACCGTCACGGTACCCAATCGTTATCAGGGTTACCTAAACAGCCGTTTTCCATATTTCCCAGTTATTACTGTTTCGTAGCCGATTTTTTTCGCTGAACTTGAAGTTAAGGTTCGTTTAATCCAGGTACGTATCTTTCTTCTTGTTCGATAGCGTGGCAAACGTTTTTATTAATTGTTCCATGTCGAAGCTTTCCGGTTAACTAACGTTTTTTCCAGACGTTGTTCCTTTTCCAGTTGCTATTTTGGTTTTCTCTGGTCCTTTTTGGGGTTCTTTCTCGAGAATCTTTTTCGAATCCTTTCGGATGTTACCGCGTCGACGAGCCTCTCTTGCTTTTAATCGATAACGGCCACTGCGTATATAAACGCTTCAGTCCTGTTCGAAACGATTAAAGGGATTTCAAAACCTTTTCCAAGGTCGAGCTTTCGTAGTTTCCTTGCTTTAAAGTGCCCTTACGCCGAGCCTGCCGTTCTTAGCCTTTTGTACCGAAGCGGAGCGGTACCTCGAATTGCAATATAAAATGGGTGGATTAGGATATTAAGAAACAAAACCAAAAAATGCTACTATATAGGCAAATTGTGTTGTATTTTTCAGGCTGTGGTTCTGATATGTCCTAGTCCTTTCCAACTAGGGGGGGGAAGAGCAGCTAGATATAGCTTCAGCTTTTTTGTCCTTGCAATCCTAGGGCTACAGATCAAAGCCCTTTTAATCCTTTCAACCTTCCAACAATAAATCACCCTATCTGCCGACATAATCATTATTAATAGTTCGTAAAAAAACGACGAATTTGATAAAGGATTTCTTATATTAGTATTACTATTATTAATTATCTTTATTTTATATTACATAACGTAGGATACAAGCGAGTCGGCCACATAAGCGAATCGGCCAACCGCGGTTACGTGATTTTTTCTATAACTTTAAAAATTCATAACTACGTTAAACCTTTATATAATTTGATAAAATTTTAAAATTAAGGTTAGTATAATGGTTTCTATTACCAGAAAAATGGAGAAAATTATCAGCCCCACTTATTATATGTTATTATCAAATATGCATTTTCGGCTTATTAATCAGCCCCACTGTTTTTTCATCTTCTGGAATAAATTTTATATAAATTCGAAAAAAATATTACCATATATAGAATAAGTTCGAGAACCGGAATACAAAATATAAAAAATATATAAATATCTTTACCAAAACCAGTTAGATCTATGTGCAACTTAATATATCTTAATTTAAATACGTAATAAAGGTAAATGTAAAATTGCATTAAAATATATTTAAAATTGGTAAAGTTATTAACGTTTTAAGAAATGTGGGTCGAAATAGCCGACACGCTTATTTGGCCGACTCGCTTATGTCCTACGTTATATAAAAACTTTATATTTATAATGTATTCCGAATATTTATTAAAAGTTAAAACAACTTAAATTTAAGTTATATTATTAGTTATATACAAAGTCGTTACGTTAAAGCCGTATTATCCAGGCTGAATTATTAGTTATATATTATAAAAACTTATAAGTTTAACGTTACTCTTTAAATTAACTTAATATCGCTCTTTATTTCGATAAATTTATTTTATATATATTTTATATTATACTTGAATATAATATTATTTTATAATTCTGTAATTATTATTATTTAACGTTATAATCCCAGTTTTTTCCTAGGAATCTTTTTAATTTTACATAACTACTTAATAGTTATTATTATAAAATTCGAAATATATTTTATAATAAGAAATATTAAAGTTGTAGTGGTTATTTTTCGAAACTATTAAATATATATAAAACGTAAATCGTTCTTTAATATTTTAAGTAAATAAATTTATTTATTTTTTATAGTAGTATTAGCGATATCTTTAAAACATATCATATTATTTAAGTTTAATACTGGTTTAAGCCTTTACTTTATTACTTATTAGCTTTTCGTTACCTATAGATTTTATAAATAATTTTCAAATTTATTCGAATATTAACTATCGTTTATCTTTAACTTTAACCGTTTAAAGTTATATATCATCTTATCTTACCTTAAAATATTTACACCTTATTTACTTTTAATATAACGTGCTATATATATAAGCGAAAGATATATATAAGCAAGCCGCTTTTTAATATTTCGCAATAATAAATTCAAATAACTTAATAATAACATATCGTATTAATTTAAATTAATCGGATTTTTTTTAACTAGATATATTTATAACTTTTTCACAAGTACGCGCATTATATCCGGGCTTGCCGTAAACGTTATATTTCCGTTTTTTCGTCTTAATTTTCTTACAACGACCTTCTTAAATTGCTGTTAGTTGTATTTTTTTTATTACCCCCTTTTTTTTAGGCCAAAAAAGCTTGTTTTTTTTATATAGTAAATGTTCTTTTTTTTGAAAACGTTTATTTAAAATATGATTCGTTTCGCATAATTAAACGTTTTTTTCCCGGAGAAAAATAATTTTATATAACAATAATATATAACTTTTTATTACAAAATTAACCGATTTAAATATTTTTATTAACGAATTACCTTAATAATTTTTAATTTTCCTTTATAAATAATATCTTTATTTTGTTATTTTACGGATATTTTTAAGGGTTTTCGTAAGTAAGGAAATAAAACCGGCGGAGGTTCACGGGGAAACAATTAACGTAAATATAACTGGAAAAATTTCAAATTCGGAAAGGACGTTATTAAAATCGAATAAAATTAGGTTAAGTTTCGCAAATCCAGATTTAATATTATCGGACGTTATAGTAATTTAAAACGCGTCGTAAAAGCCGGTAAGAAAATTTTCTTTAATAATATAAGTATAATAACGTTATATTAAGTATTTAATATATTACGAATCAGTACGTTTTAAAACAAAAAAACAAAATATATTAAAAAATTAAAGCCGGTACGAAAAATCCGTAAATATATAAAACGTAACAATATCGTAATTAACGTAATATTTTTCGAATTTTATCGAATAATAATTTTCGTAACCGTCGAAAATAAAAAAACGTTTTAAACTTTTCGTACGCGTCCGAATATATTTATTAAAATATTAAATTTATTTTAAATTTCATTTATTTATTATTTAATTATTATTATTTAATATGATTTTTTAATCGGTTATTAGTAATAAGTTATTTTAATATTAAAATTTAAAATAATTTTTCCTTATTATAATAATAAATAACGGTATAATTTAATTTTAAAAATTAATAATTTAAATAATTATAATTTATTTTTTTATTTTTTTATTAAATTTATTTAAATTTTTCACGTTTTTCGGTATTAATAATTATTATACCCGTTATTATAAAAAACTTTATTAAAAATTCAATTTCGTCGAAGTTATAAATATCTTTTTTTGCGATACCGTATTTCGCGATTATAAACCGAATAAATTCGAATTATTTACGAAATATTTCTGGATTTTCGGATAAAATCCGTTAATAATTAATTTTTCGATTTAAACGTATTTAAAGTTTTTTTTACCGTTTAATAAAGTTCGACGCCTAATTAATTCCGATACGTTTCGTAATATATTAAGTTAACAATATATTAATTATATTTTTAATATATTAAAACCGGATAGGAAACGTTTGCGTATTTAAATTAAAAATTTGGTTAATAATTGATTTTTTTCGGTCGGCGTTAATTTCTGTAAAGGAAAAATAATATCGGCCTAAATATATTAATTATTAAAACGGTATATTAAAATAAAATATGGAATTTCATAGATAAAACTAAATTTTTTGTAATTAATTTTCGGGTTTCGTTTTTTAGCTCAAATAGCTAAGTTTATTTTCGTTTTTTTTGTAAGGCGTTTTATAACGTTAATATTAAGAAATAAACGATTAAAGATAAATAATTAAAATAGCGAAAAAAATCTTTCGCTTATATATATCTTTCGCTTATATGTATAATACGTTATATATATATATATATTTTAACTAAATAACGTACGTATTCTTGTAATAAACGAATTAGGTCTAACTATTAATTATATAAATAAAACTCCGTTTAATACGTTTTTAATAAAACTATTAGTTTTTTATTATTTTTTTAAAAAGTTAAATAACTTAAAAAATTATAATGTAATAACATATAATCGAGTAAATTTTTTTTTATATACTCGTTTATTTTAATCTATACAAGGTCGTTAGGTTTAAGCCGTATTATTTAGGCTAAGCTAAAGATACGAAATAATTATACCAATAATTAATACGATAAATACTTTACCCAGTATTTTCGAATACGGTAATTATTAATTATTTTCACGATAATTATTATAATTTAAAATAGATTTATAAATTATAACTAACCTGGTTAACGTTCATTTTACAAAATATAATATTATAACTTTATATAACTATAATAATATAATTACCGGTTATATAATTATATATTAAATTTCTTTAATATATTTAATATTAAAAAACCTCGCTTAAATATTTTTTCGTTTATACGAATTAATATTATTATACCTTAATTCAAATAAAGTTATATTTAATTTAATTCGAAATAGTATTATACTTGTAATTATATAAATATTACTGATATTATATTATTATAAACTTTTTAAAAAAATTAATTTAAAAAATCTTTCCGTAATTATTTAGCCGTCGAAATTATAATTATTATATCGTAATTATATATAGGTTTCTGTTAAAATATATATTAGTTAAATATTTTCGTTTTATTTTTTAATATTTTAATAAATTAATACGGTTAAAAAGGAAATATACATAACTACAAAATCTGTTTATATTAAATATAACGGTATTTTTTATTATTTTCTAAATTTTTACTATTATTATTTTATTTAAAACCCTAATAAAGCGATATAAATTATTATAATTTTATATTAAGTCTTATTCTTAAACTGTATTTTATTTAAGTTCTCTTTATATAAGGTCGTTAGGTTCAAGCCGTATTATCCAGGCTGAGCTAAAGATACGAAATAATTATATTAATAATTAACATAATAAATATTTTCTTTAGTATTTTCGAATACGGTAATTATTAATAGTTTTTACGGTAATGATAAATTATACGTTTCGGTTACGAAAAGCCTTATTCCGAAACCGATTATTACGTAATACCGATAAGTTTCGACCTTAATAAACCTTATACCTTCTAGCTTTACGATTCGACAGGAGGAATTTTTTAGAATGTAATAACTTAAAAGATGTTAAGTTTTTTGCGGTAAACCTTAAATCCGTATAAGATAGCTACTTTACGACTTTTTACTAATCCTACGATTAAAAATATTAAATATTAGTTAGGAAAAAGGGTTAGAAATTTTAAATTAGTTATTTTTAACCTTAATCGATTTTACAATTTTTCGAATCTTTATTAATTAAAACAGTTAAAATATACCGGGTAATTCTTATTATAAAATACCGGTATTCCGTAATTATAAAATCTTTACGGAAAACGTTTTTTTTAAAGTTTTTAAACTTAATAAAGCTTTAGGACAAATTAAAAATATTAATACCTTTATCGATTTAACCGACCTTTCTTAAAAAATTCGGATTTTGCTTTTAATCTTTAAATACGATTTAATTTATATAAACAAAAGTAATTAAAAATTAAATAATTTTATAGTGGAAAATATTAATTATATAAAGGAATTGTTAAAAAAACTGGATATAAGCGGTAAAGGGTTTAAAAATTTCGAAGTTTAACTTTTAGCTTAATATAAAAAAGATTACGAACGATAATTTATCCGGTTGCTCCGGATTGCGAAAACCGTTTAAAATTCGGTTAAGAATGGTCGTCGATAGGGGCATAATAGGGTAATCTGTAAAAAGGTTAGGGCTTAGTAAAACTTAGCAACTAATACTATAATCTATCTATTTATTTAATTTTATTCCACGGTTACGTCTTCTCCAAGAAGAAAGTTCTCTTTATAAGATAGTATTTAATTCTAGCTTTTTATAACATTTTATAATTATACTATAAATATAGCTATAACCTTAAATATACGTACTGATTTCGATACTGTAAAATTTTACCTTAAATAGCTAGGTATTTTCTTTACGAAAGTTTATTTCTAGGATATAATATAAAGCACCGACCGTATTATATAACCTTTTTTTTAAAAAAAACTTTAATTAAATCTTATTTTTTTTTAAATTAACGTAACGTTTATACTATAAAGTTCGAAAAGGTTGTTATTTGTACGGTTAAAAACTCGAAAGTTTTCGCTGAGCTTATTTTGAAGCTACCCCGTTTAATCCGTAACGTAAATTTACCTTTTTCTATTTTGAAACTTATTCCGATATTAGGCTTAGCGGCTAGTAAATACAGTAATCTAAGCGAAAATCCTTTTTCCGTTAAACGTAATAGCTATTACGGAAGTAACTTTCCTTCGGTTAGCCGTTTCGTTTTCGAGCTATTTTTTAAGATAATTTACGGAAAAGGTGCTAAATTTTTTCGTACAGGTATATGTTTCCGTATTAACTTTTTCGAGCGTTTTGTTTACCGCGACCGCGTATATTCCGAATAACTATATTTTTGCGTCGTAAAGGCGTTCATCGTTCGCCACCATCTGGGCGACTTTATTATAATAGCTATTAGTAACTGTCTTATGCCCGGCGTTATTTTCGACGTCCTTGTGTTTATTATTATTTTTTTATCCGAGGTCTTTTTATTTCGTTAACGCTCTTTGTATTGCCATTTTTACCTTTCCCTTTTGGGGGGAATAAAAACTTGAAGTCCGTGTCGGTAACCTGTAATGGACTACTGGCGATATCCGCGAGCAGTACTTGACGAAACCTATTCGGGGTTACTGGCCGGAAGGCTTTTTCGGGGCCCGAATTTGCGACGCATTACCGTCTAATGCCCCCGGGATAACGGCTGGCGTGTCCGGAGGCCTGTCAGAAGACGGAGCTATCCGGTGGTGCAGAGATTTATCGGTCTTTTCGAGAATTAGCGGGTATGGGGCCGTTGGTTGCATTTTGGCTCGGTCTGCAGGTAGCGCCCTAACAGCGGTGCGTCAAGAGAAATTATTAAAAGGGAAGGTGCCCTCGAAGAAGGTACGAAATTAAGCTGGATTTGGTATGTCAATGTCATTTTGGATGCAGCATTGGTATCAAGAATACAGACAACGATGTGTGTTACTGGATTCCATTCGGAGATCGCTTGCCAAAATCCAACTGGGCGGCCAACTGCCAGCGGGCAGAGGTAGCTATATGGGTAGATACAGAAGGAATTCCAAGATAAAGCCAGATTCAGAACCGGGCACAGAAAGCATTCGAGCATAACGTGAAATGGAGGTCGTTGAGGTATCCAAACTGCCGTGGTTCCGGCAGTCAGCAACTCCGATCGGAATTGCTGATTCCCGCCGGAATGGCTGACCCCGGCTGGGATATCCTTGACCATTCGCGAAATCCTCTTTTATTAGTGCGAGACCTTCGAGTGGAAAATATCCAATAGTTTTTCAACTTTGAACTCTTCATTGACCATAAGCTTCCGGGCCCCACGATTTGAAACCACTTTGTCCTTTATGCGAATGAAAACCTCCCGTAGTTGACTGATGTGCAAGAGCAAAGTATAATACACAATCTGTAATCGTATTTCTGGACTGTGAACCTTGTAACGACCAAAGAAGATTGCCCCTTCGAGTGGGTTGGATGTATTCTGGGCCGGGTCGTCGGTGTTTGATGAGTCAAGGACAGACTCGCTAAAGTCAATCATTCCTGCATCGGATGATGGGGGCCCTTGGGTGCCGACTCTGCGATTCTGACGCTCATGAGTGCCTTCATAGCTTTCGTAGGGGTGTCCCTGCGAAGGCAAACATGTGGTGACACTCGCTGCCGTGGTACCGAGCTGTTGCGCAATTGCGGCAAGAAGCATACCATTTTCAGTGCAAGCATTACATTGACCACAGCAAAGCACCTGTTCTATCATGTTCATGCCACGAGCGAGTGAGCTGAGTATATCGTCAAGGCCTGCCCTTGTCTCCCGAGCATCCCCACCGAGGCCTTGGACGCTTATGTTTTCCAATACGTTCAACATGATAGTCACGCACTGACATGAGCGTCCCGTATCACAACTTCTAGGCGGGTCACCAGGCCGGGCACTGGTGCTTTTCGAAAGCGAGGGAAGCCCTGACGTCGGAGATCCCGAGGTCACATTCGGCGCGACAAATGCATTGGCCGGTGAACTATGCATCTGTGACCCATGGAGATGACTCAGCCCAGGCGCAGACGCGTCCATCATGTGCTGTAAGTCGCCACTAGCAAACGCCCAGTCTAAGTCTGAAGCCTCTAGTACGGGAGGTGATAACGCCCACGAAAGTTTCATAGGGTTAACAGGTGCGTCAAATGGCCTTTGAATTTGCGGGCCGCCGTCTACGCTGACCGTGTCCGGAGTTTTAGTGGACTTGGTCAGATCTCCTGTTTGTTGCCGTGACTGTGGCCTGGTAGTCTGCTCTATTTCGAGACTATTGCCTGATGACGACGGGGAGGTCAAATGTGTGGACGACTGCATAGGCTGCCGGTGGAGCCTATCTGTAGAGTTGACTGCATTCGGTTGATATATGCATGTTGTGGATATTGCGCGGCATCTTTGGCAGCCGTTCTTGTCACCACTACATTTCAGCTGTATTGCATAGGCTGCTTAGCGTTTAGTATAAGTAGGCGACTAGAAGTATTCACCTTTCGTGTACGGCATTCGTTGCACGCAGTCCTGCTGTAGCCTCGAGCCTCAAACCCATCAGCTCTTTCCAGCTCAACGTGCTCAACGTCCTTTGTTACTGAGTTGTATCGTAAAGCGCCGAACATTGTTCAATGAAGGAAGTGGGTAGGTCAGGTTTGTTTTGGGGTGGAAAAACGCAAATTGAATTCTAGGTGGTTTTAATATAGGTGTGACCGGGCGCCGCTGATGATGGTGGTGATGGTTACTAACGTCCAAGTGATCAACCTCGATTAACGGGGGTTCCACAACCTCCCAGGGGGCATTAGGGACGGGATGGGCTCCCTATAGCATCCAGCAACTCTATATACACCCACCATCTTCCAAGCACCAGTGGTGGTCCTGTCAACTTCAAGCCCTTCAGGATGCAGTTAGTGCAGTTGGTCTTTAAGATACTGGTGGTCTTCGGATCATCGGATGCAGTTGGTCCAGTTGCTCTTCAGGCTACAGTTGGTCTTTAGGATGCCGTTGGTCTTCGGATGCAGTTGGGGTCTTTATAATACAGTATAGATGGTCAGACAAGATATGGCCTTCCCTAGTTGGGATGTGTGGAGGAGGCGGTAAGCGATGTCTTCTCTGAATGATGGTTACACGGCCGTGCTCTCTGCATGAACGCCAACTAACTGCAGTACTAACAATTTTTTGAATAGAGGGTCAAAGCGGCCTCGTCGATACTAAATCAGCCGATTAAAAGTTGGCTTCGTAACTTTCAGATCCCTTTTAAGAAAGACATTGCTTAAAGTAGTTATTAGTGCCCTCGTTTTAACGTAGTAAGGAACGAAAGAAGTGGAACGAAGGGTTATTGTACGTATCGTCCATCCGTTCCCTTAAAAACCGATTCCTAATTTGGAATTTTAGCGCGTCTTACATACCAAAGTAAAGATAAGCACACCATACGGTCTGTGCGGATCGATGTGGGCCGTCTCCAAGACCCCTGCTAATTTGTATGGCCCGTGCGAGACCCGGCAATGCCCTGAAGCCCTGGAAGCCCTGAAAGCCCTAGGTCCTAACCCGATGTCATCGTCGACCTAGCTAACTCTTGTTGCAACTGTCGAATTGAAAAAAAGGGGTGCCAGAACGTATAAAGCGTACGAGGCCTGCGCTAGCAGGCTGAGTAAGCCGAAATGCGCGGGAGGCTCCTCTTTTCTTCTGTATTGGACCTAACCGGCAACGATTAGGAGGTTAAAATGAGGGCATAGTTTGCTGCCGCGGTGCTGCGGTAGCCTCACGTAAAGTTTGTGGGCCTTCCAGCGGACACCATGGCTGGCGTGCCCTATTGGGGAAATACTATGGTGCTATGGGTAAGTTTAAAAACACTGCTAGGTATGCTGGTGATAAGGCCCACCTATAATAACCCTATCTTGGATTAGGAGTTGCAAAAGGGCTGCAATTTTCGCATGGTTTGTAGGGTTAACCCGTATCCAAGCTACACCTAATTTGTATGGCGTGGCTACTAGCGCGGCCCACAGCAACATGACAGTGTTTTAAAGCTTTTACACGATACCATAGTACTCGTGGAGACTTTATCCGGCGGCTAGGGCCGGGCCAGGTGAGATTCGGAGGTGGCGTTTCTTGGCACCGGTCCGAAATCAAAGATAGGCCCAACCCCACACTCCCGCAACGCCGGACTCGTATGCCGCCTTGAAACTAGGACCTTGTCCTTGCGGGGCAGCAACCTTTGCAAGGGGATCCATAAATCCGTTTTGTTCCAGACTCCAACATCCCGCCGTGGCAAATATCGCACCGGAGATAGTTTCTAGCTAATGGTCATCTACAAATATTATACATACTCCTAATAAGGATAACGAGCAAACCCCACCACTTTTATAATGCAGGATCTAAAGTTATCTACAGTGGAACACCTTTAGGTAGAAGATAGCACCCATGTCTTGATCAGGCGAGTCGGTAAAAGGTAAGTGTGGAATGTACAGTGGAATGCCCTCGTTTTAACGTACTGAGGAACGAATGGAGTGGAACAAAGGGTTTCTATGTCGTCCATCCGTTCCCTTAAAAACCGATTTCCTAATTTGGAATTTTAGCGCGTCCTAAATAGGAAAGTGAAGGCAAGCGCACCATGCGGCCCGCGCGTTGGGTCCTAAGACCCTGCTAATTTGTATGGCCCGTGCGAGCCAGCAAGTCCTGGAGCCCTGGAGCCCTGGAAACCGCCTTTAAAACGAGGGCTATTGTGCTGCGACGCCCTCGAAGCCGAGGCGCACGACGGGCAGGATCTAATGCGCCAGCACTTGGAAGCAAGCGGAGTGCGCCGAGGCGGCGAGCAGCCTCTCGTTGTTGAACAGTGATACCCTGCATAAGTCTTACCTCAGCTAGCTCAGGCCTTTGCTAGCTCGTTCTCCAATCTTTTCAAAGTGACTTAAGTATTACACTATAACGCTAAAAATAAACTAATTAAATCCTGAATCTCCGTAAAGAGCTAGGAAGGCCTGAAATGATATTATGCGAAAAATAGGTCCGTTTTATTTATTTTTCTTTTAAAAAAACTAATATCTCTTATAATTAAATAATAAAACTTTTTTTATAATGCTATATGTATTTATACGGTTATTTTAATTTTAATTAATAATATACGGTACTTTTATTATATCACTTTATTTATTAGTTATATCTTAATTACAAACTTTATTATTTATGTTTTAAAATAATGAAAAATATAAGCTCTTTAAAATTTATCATATAATTGTAATAAAATAAAGGGTAATAGACGCTATTAATTAAAACTTAATATTTACGAACGGATATAATACTTAAAACTTTTATTCGTAAATAAATCGTTTATAACGATATAACTCGAATTATTAAATCGATTATTTAAATTAAACGATTAATTAACGAATTATAAAAAAATATTTAATAGATTATTGATATATTAAACTGACTAAAGACTTATTATATCTATTTATTGTAATTCGGTTATATATAAATACTATAATATGTTATTATATATTATCTTTATAGAAAACGTAAATATATATACTAATTAAATAAATTAATAAATTATATTATTTTAAATACTAAACGTTATTTTAATCTAACGTTTTCGTTAAAGTTTTATTCTAAGGTAATTTTATACTGTTTAGTTTTATAAGCTTTTATTAATAACTTTTTTAACGTATATTTAAACTGTTTTCCTAATTCGAAATAATTAAATGAATTATCGTTTGTGATTTTCTAGCTTATATCGAATTAAACATTAAACTTTAATATTTCTAAGCCTATTATAGTTATTTTTTAATTTTGCTAGTACTTTCATTATAAGCTGGAGATTTTCTAATATAAATTTACTTGAAAATCGATTATTTTCGCCGTTACGAATTAACGGGTATTCGAAAATTAAAAAACAAATCTAATTTTTTTTTTAAAAAAACTATTAAAATTAATAGCAGTATCGATAATTTTTATTTTTCCGATAACCTTATAAAGGTCGGATATTATAAATAAAATTAATTTCGTAAAAATCCGGAAATACGAAATACCGGTACTTAATAGTTTAATTTAAGGGGTATTCTTAGTTATTTTAATTTATAAAAATTTAAAAATATATCAAATTAATTAAGACTATAAATTAATAATATTAATAATATGTCGTAAACTAACTATTTTATATCGATTTAAATTTTATTACGAAAAACTTAATATTTTTATTTTATTTTAGTATTTAAACGATATTTTATAGAATAAATTAGAGAGTATATAAATTATAAAGGTCGAAATATATCGATATTATCTATTTATTAATTTCGTAATAAAGTTTTACGAAATTAGAATAACGTGCCATATATATAAGCGAGAGATATATATAAGCGAGCCGCTTTTTGGCATTCCGTAATAACAAATTCAAATAACTTAATAATAACATATCGCATTAATTTAAATTAATCAGATTTTTTTTAGCTAAATATATTTATAACTTCTTTATAAGTACGCGCATTATATCCGGGTTTACCGGAAACGCTATATTTCCGATTTTTCGTTTTAACCTTTTTATAACAACCCCCCCTAATTATTATTAATTATATTTTTTTATTACCCCCTTTTTTTGGGCTAAAAGAATTTATCCTTTTTATATAATGCAAGGTCGTTGGGTTCAAGCCGTATTATCCAGGCTGAGCCAAAGACACAAAGTAATTACACCCCTTTTTATATAATAAATATTCTTTTTTTGAAAACGTTTATTTTTAATTTTGTAACGTTTACTTAAAATATAATTCGTTTTACGTAATTAAACGTTTTTTCCCGGAAAAAACGGCTTTATATAATAATAATATATAACCTTTTAGTACAAAATTAACTAATTTAAATATCTTTATTAACGAGCTACCTTAATAATTTTTGATTTTCCTTTATAAATAACGTTTTTATTTTGTTATTTTACGGATATTTTTAAAGGTTTTTGCAAGTAAGGAAATAAAACCGGCGGAAGTTAACGGGGAAATAGCGTAAATATAAGTAAAAAAATTTCGAATTCGGAAAGGACGTTATTAAAATCGAATAAAACAAAGTTAACTTTCGCAAATTCAGATTTGATACTATCGGACGTTATAACAGTGTAAAACGTATCGTAAAAACCGGTAAGAAAATTTTCTTTAACAATATAGGTATAATAGCGTTATATTAAATTTTCGATATACCGTAAATAAACGCATTTTAAAATAAAAAAATAAAATATATTAAAAAATTAAAGCCGGTACGAAAAATACGCAAATATATAAAACATAATAATATCGTAACTGGCGCAATATTTTTTAAATTTTATCGAATAATAACTTTCGTAACCGTCGAGGATAAAAAAACGTTTCGAACTTTTCATACGTATCCGAATATAGTTATTAAAATGCTAAATTTATTTATTATTTAGCTATTATTACTTAATACGATTTTTTAATCGGCTATTAATAATAAATTATTACGGTATTAAAATTTAAAATAATTTTTCTTTATTATAATAATAAATAACGGTATAACTTAATTTTAAAAATTAATAACCTAGATAATTATAATTTAATTTTTATTTTTTATTACGTTTATTTAGGTTTTTTACGTTTTTCGGCATTAGTAATTACTATACCCGTTATTATAAAAAGCCTTATTAAAAATTCAATTTCGTCGAAATTATAAATATCTTTTTTTACGATACCGTATTTCGCAATTATAACCCGAATAAATTCGAACTATTTACGAAATATTTTTAAATTTTCGGATAAAATCCGTTAATAATCGATTTTCCGATTTAAACGCGTTTAAAGTTTTTTTTATCGTTTAACAAAATTTAACGCTTAGTTAATTCCGATACGTTCCGTAACGCGTTAAGCTAACAGTATATTAGTTATATTTTTAATATGCTAAAGCCGGATAAAAAACGTTCGCGTATTTAAATTAAGGATTCGGTCGATAATCGATTTTTTTTCGGTCGGCGTTAATTTTTGCAAAAAAAGGATAATATCGGTTCGGGCGTATTTACTACTAAAATAATATATTAAAGTAAAATATAAAACTTTATAAATAAAACTTAGTTTTTTATAATTAATTTTCAGGTTTCGTTTTTTAACTTAAATAATTAAATTTATTTTCGCTTTTTTTATAAGGCGTTTTATAACGTTAATATTAAAAAATGGACGATTAAAGATAAATAGTTGGAATAGCGAAAAAAGTCTTTCGTTTATATATATCTCTCGCTTATATATGTAGTACGTTATATAATTTATTATAACAGTAAAAATGATCATTTATTACCGTATTCGAAAATATTACGTAAAATCTTTATTATATTAATTTTTAATATAATTCCTTTATATTTTAAATTTAATTTAAATAATAAAACTTAAACTAAATTAACTTTATATATTATTAAGATTGGAAATATGTAATGAATAATCTTAAATATATAACGAATTACTAAAACCGATTACGGTATATACCTGATTTAATTTCGGATTTATTTTCTTATATTTTAGAAAAAAAACTTAAAACTTTTCAAGATTCTATTTTTTCTACTTTAAAGCCTTTAAAATTTATAATATTTTTTACTTAATAAAAATATAAATGTATATATAAAGCTATAAGTTTTTAATAGAAATAATATTTTTTTAATTTTTTTCATTATTAATTAATTATTAAAAATAAAACAATTCGATTTTAAATATTACTAATATGATATATTAAAATATGTAATAAGTGCGTTATATTTTAATAATTTTGAAACTAATAGTTAATATATAATTTAAATTAGTTAAATTATTATTAACTTTAACTAAGTTACAAACCTCCTATTCGGGTAGTCTTAGCGACTATTATTAAATAGTCTCGTATTAGGCTTTATATAAGGTTCTATCCTAGCTTTATTTTTTAGCTTAGCTGGTAAAGGGGCTTATGTTATTTTATTATTTATTTCTTTTCTCAAAAGACCTTATTTTTAAATTTACTGCCTTGCCTTTTCCGTAAAATCGGATTCTTATAGAAATTTATTATCTGATACTAATTACTTATGTATAAATTAATTTAACAGTAACGTTTTTATCTTAAATTTTACTTAATACAGGTTAAAAAATTAATTAAAAGTAACCTTAATATGTAAATTATTAATATTTACGCGTAACTTATAATTTCTAGTCTATGTGATTTTAATTTTTTTATTTCTTTTTCTAGCAATATAACTTTTTATATACATTATTTTTATATCATTTCAAGTACGATTTCTTAGCTAATTTCGATTTTTTAGTTTTTAAGATATCTTAATACGTATATATTTTTAATAAGGCTTAATATTACGGTAGGTGTAATTAGTTTGGTAATACTTCTGTCGTAAGTTATTAAGTAATTTTAATAAATACGTTAATTAAGACATAAACCGTTCGACTATTTAACTATAAGTAAGTTGTTAATATATTTATTAGATAATTATTAACGTTTATTAAGATATAAAGCCCGTATTTAAATTGTATTTACAGCTGTTATTTAATTATCTTTTATTAGAATATATATAAGATAAAGTGCTATTAAGATATTTAGCTATATATAGCTAATTCGTATTATATATATGTATATAAATAGTTTGGCATAAACGCAACCGGAAAGCACCTTTTAAAAACCGGAAAATTATAATACAGAGTATTAATACGATAGGAAATAATTAATTAAATATACGAATAATTTAATTAATTAATTCCTAAAAAATCCTAACCGCTCTAGTTATCACCGATACGGTAATACAGCCGAAGCTTTAAATTAGATTAATTCCTTTTAGCTAGTATTACCTAAAAATCGGTAACCTAAGTTAAATTTAAACCAGCTATTTTTTACTATTAATTAAAGCAAGGTGTCTAAGTTTACATTAATTAAAAGAAATACCTAGGCTCGTAACCACTGAGCTATTAGGTCTTATTAGAATTTATATAAAGTTTTATTTTAGCCCTGCTTTCTAACTTAGCTTATAAAGGGGCTTACGTTAGAAAATCTTAATCTAGATATACAAGTTACCGAACTTAGTATAAACGACATTATAAGATTATTTTTCTGAAAATAAATAACATTTTAAACCCCTTTTATAAGCTAATAAAAAATTCTTAATCGATTAAACGTTTTACCTTTTATTAAAGAAATTCTTAGATTTATTCATTATATAATATCTCTTAAGATACGCAGCGGTAAAAAGTTCTCTTCCTTCTAGCAATACCAACCTACTCTAGCTCCGTAGGACATTATTAAGATCCAGGAAAAGTTAGAAAGAAAAAATAGAGAACGAGCTAGAGACTTATATAGATAAGAGTTAAGATAAAAATTTCTCCCTAGATAAAAAAATAGAAATTCTGCTGAAAAGATCTAAGCCCCAGAAAAGAAAAATTAAGAAAACCTCGAGCTTCCCGGATATAAAGGAATATATTATCTGTATTACCTTTATTCGATTATATTTATTTTCGTCAAAATATTATTATCTATCTCGGATAGTATAAAATACTAGAAATTAAAAGATATAAACTAAGTTTCTTTAAAACTTGCGGCAGTTTTATAAATGTTAAAATATACTTTTTTTAAAGTTAAAACTTATTTTATATTTTATTAAAACTTTTTCTAAAAGATTATTAAAGACTAATATTTAGTTTTTAACAAGTTATTAAGAAAATCATTTTATAAGTAAAAGTAATTTTTAAAAATTGCTTTAAGAATTATATTAAAAGATTTACCACTATAATTAATGATATTTTTAATAATTTAAAAAGGTTTTAGACAATTTCGACGCTGACAAATTATATGCCTTTTAATTAATAATGTAACAGATGTTAAGTGTTTTGTAATAACCTCTAAGTCCGTATAAGATGGCTGTTTTATAACCTTTTACCAGTTTTACGATTTTAATTTTAATCGATTTTACGATACCTTTTCGAAGTTTTATTAATTAAAATAACTAAAATATACCGGGTAATTCCTAATATAAAATAGCCGTATTTCGTAATTGTAAAGTTTTAAGGTAAATAAAAAATATCGGTACCTCCGTCGATATTACTAACTTTTCCTAAAAAATCAGATTTTACTTATAATTTTCGGATACGATTTAACTTATAAAGGTAATAATATCTAAAATTTAAACGATTTTATAATGGAAAATATCGCTTATAATAAGATGTTGTTTAAAAATTTCGAAATTTAATTTTTATTTCGATATAAGTTAAAAATTACGAACTATAATTTGTTTAATTGTTCCGGATTACGAAAACCGTTTAAAATTCTATTAAAAATAGGTATCGATAAAAGCTTACATAGCTAAATAGTTTAAAGTTACTTATAAAAAGGTTAGACCTGAGTAAAACCGAATAGCTAAGATAATATAATTTATTAATATATTTAAATAGGTTATACGGCTACGTTCTTTTTAAAGAGACAGTTTTTTGTATAAATATATGTTTATTTATTTATTTACGGTTTTTATAAATTATAAATTGTTTTATTTATTCGTTTAATATTTATAAAATATTTTTATATTTTTTTATTAATATATATATATTTTCAAGATTAATATAAAATGAGTTCTTTATTTATTATAAAATAGTATTTTAAATTTTTAATAATTTCGTTTAATAATAGCTTATTATATATGATAATAAATAATGTATAAATATTAATATCTAGTATGCAAGGTCGTTAGGTTTAAGCCGTATTATCCAGGCTAAGATAAAGATATAAAGTAATTATATTAATAATTAACATAATAAATACTTTACCTAATATTTTTGAATACGGCAATTATTAATGGTTTTTATAGTAACGATAGATTATACCTCGGTTGCGAAAAACTTTATTCCGAAATCGATTATTACGTAATATTAATAAGTTTTAACCCTGATAAACTTTATATTTTCTAATTAATTTAGCAAAAAAAATCTCAGATAATAACTTAAAAGATATTAAGCTTTTCGCGGTAAACCTTAAATCCGTATAAAATAATTACTTTGTAATCTTTCGTCAGTTTTACGATTAAAAATATTAGATATTAACCAGGAAAAAAGGCTAGAAACTTTAAACCAATTACTTTCTTTAACCTTGATTAATTTTAAAACACCTTTTTAAACCTTTATTAATTAAGATAACCAAAATATACCGGCTAAGTTTAAATATAAAGTCCTAATATTCCGTACTTCCGGAATCTCGACGAAAACGGTTTTAATTAAATTACCCGATTTAAATAAAATAATTGGCCGAACAAAATATATCGATACCTCCGTCGATATTAACAATTTGTCCGAAAAAAATCGGGTTTTATTTTTAATTTTCGGATACGATTTAATTCAAAATAACGGAAATAATCGGTTTTTACGTAAACTTATACTAAAAAATATCCGGTTTATGGAAAAATTGCTAATAAAACTGAAAGATAACGATAACGGGCTTAAAAACGTCGAAGTTTAACTCTTAAATCGATATAAGCTGGAGGATTACAAACGATAATTTATCCGGTTATTCCGGATTACAAAAACCGTCCAGAATTCCGTTAAAAATGGTCGTCGATAGGGGCTATAAGGTTGGGGTTTAGTAAAGCTTAGCAACCGATAACACAATCTATTCATTTGTTCAATTTGGTTTCACGGTTACGTCTTTTCTAGGGAGAATTAATATCTAGTATATTAATTATTTATTCGTATTCGTAACCGTTTCGAATAACTTAATTACTCTGTTTAAAATTACCAAAACGGTTTTTATCGTTATTTAAAGTTAATAAATTAAAATAAAAGACATATATATTATTTTCGCTTTTGCTTTCTTAAATTAATTTTAAACTGTTTTTAAAGTATGTAAAAATATAATTTACAGATTATTTTTTCAGCGTTCTTTTTTACGTTTAATTTGTTTATCCTTTTAATTTGTTATATTTTTTAAATAAAGTTATTATTATTATTATTATTTGCGTTTTCTTTTTTTTTCACTTTTATTCCCGGCTTTTATCTCTTTTTAAAATATTTCTATACGGACTAATAAAATAATAAGATAATTTTTTTAAAATTAAAAATTTTATATTTGTTTTTTAAAACATTTATAAATATTAACTTATAATATTGTAAGTAATTTATTATTTTTATAAGTTGTATTTTATAATTATATATTCTTTAACAATTTTATAATATTTTCTTATTATAGAGATTTTTAATTTATTAAAATTATATGTTTACTCTTAATAAGTCGAAAATAATTATTACTAAGTTTATATTATTTATTCAGTTTTAATATATGTTTAAAAAACTAGATTAATATTATATTTTTCTTCTTTTAAACTGGTTTATTTTATTATTAATATACGTTATTAATTTTATTTTATAAAAATCATATTCTTTACATTCTTAATTCGGTTTTACTATTAATTATAATATTTAGAAACTCTTAATTTAATATTTTCCGTAATATAAATATTTTTAAATATTATTTTATTAATTATTTCAGTATTTCTAATCCGTATAATTTATAGTTTTTTTTCCTTCTAATTCTTTTCTTTTTAGTAATACCCTTTCTAATCGATTTATAAATTCCGTAATATATAAATATCAATATTATTAATTTTTTCATTAAATATCATTATTATAATATAATAAGTTATTTATAATAAGAATAAAATAACTTTTATTTTGGATATTAATAAATTTAATTAATATTACTTTATATTAAATAGTCTTTTTTATATATTTCCTTTTATTTTAATATGTAGGAATAATGTTTTCCTATTTACTTTTTTGTTATCCGTTATATAAAAGATGTTTTTATATTATTAAAAGCTAAATTTATCTCTATAAACTTTTTAGTCTATATTATTCGTTTAGTAATAAAATAGTAAAAACCGCGATATTAATAAAAATATTCATATTTTAGCTGTTTTAAAACTTTTTTCCTCTTTAAATATATTCGAAAGTATATATTTTACATTATTTATTAACTTTTTGCCCTCTTCTTTACCGAATCCCTTTTTTGATATAAATCTTTATTACTAGTTTTTTTTCTTTATTAAATCTGGGCTCTTAATAACAAGTTTAAAATTTTTATAAAACTATAAGCTAAACTTGCTTTTTTTTAAAAACATTAATTATCAGTAACTTAATTTTATTAAAGGTTATTATAACGTTACAACTTATATAATTTCCCGTATATAAATATGTTCTCGAAGAATATTTTTAAGAGAAACTTATTAGTACATAACGTATAATTAATTATTATTTTTATTTTTATTAAATCTTTATATCGGTTATTTAATAACATTAATTACAATAATAATCATATATTTTTTACTTATTTTAATTTAAATATTTTTAAAATTAATAGTTAATATAGTACTTTTTTAAAAATCGTTAAGATACTTTAAAACATTAATATTTATTTCGAAATTTTAAATTAATGTATTTATATTATTCTCGTAAAAAAAGAAAGCTATAAAACTATAACTTTTTCTATAACGGTTTTTAAGGCGTTTATTTATTTATAGTTTAAAATAATTAATTACTTACCCTTTAAGCCTGCTAGTTATTAAAAACTTTTAATATTTTTTAAGAATTTCTTATTATATTATTAAATACCGGTTTGAAGTGCTTATTTTTAAAATATAAACGTTAAAAGCTTTTCTGTTTAATTAGGATGAATATTTTAAACCGTTACGAAAAAAAATTATAAAAGTCATAGTTTTAATTCTTTTATTTATTGTTATCTTAACTTTTTTTTTCTTTTGCCGTTTTTCTTTTTTTACGGTTTAGAGGTATTTTTTGCTAGGTACTAGTATTTGCTATAGTTAAAATAAAGTAGCTTTTCGTTTTTATTTTATACCTCTTTATTTTCTCTGAAATTATTATTAGTATTATTTTATACGTTATATAATTTCTTATTAAATATATTAAACTAGTTATAAAATTTGCTATTAAAATCATCGATTAATTACTAAAAGCAATAATTTCTTTATGTAAATATTGAATAAATATTCTTATATTAATTACCAGTTTAAATCTTTATACTAATAAGAAATATAATAATTTATTTTTTTTAATTCGAGTCCTTTAACTTTTCGTAACAAGTTTTTATATTTCGTAATAAATTATTCTAGATTTTCTTCTTTATAAATAATTTATTAACTGTTTTTAAAGGGTTCTTTATTTACTTTACTTATAATTAATATTAAACTCGTTTTTATCCGTTTTCCTAATAACTTTTATAAGCCGTAATTAATTAATCTATTTTACTTTTATTGCGTTTTTATAATTTATCTTTGTAAGAGAAAAATTAACGCGTTATTTTAAAGCTCTTAATTAACTTAATTTATTAAATTATTACTTAATATAATATAATTTTTAAGATATATTTAACGTAATTATTTTATTTAATTCTTAAATCTTTTAAAACTTTTCCTTTTATCCTTTACGTAAACGCTTAACCTGTTAAAGTTATTTAAATTATTAAAGATTAAAAAGTTACGGGAGATATTAAAATAATTATTACGACTATTTTTTCGTTTTTAGAAACCTTCGAATAAATTTAGAGATGATTTATCCGAATTACTGAATTGGGTCGGGGAGACTTAGTTCTAATTAGTAGGTATCCGATAAGAAGGTTATAGGCGAGCGCATAGTTGGAGCAATATGCAAGATAACGTAAATCTGTATTAATCGGTATTAAAACCGTAAAAAGAGAGTGTCGACGATGATAAATAATAATGGGGTTGCGCCCGAAGGAAAAAAGCTCCTAAAAATACCCTTAAAGTTAAATAGGATTAATTAATTAATCCTAAAGCTAAGTCTCCGAACCTTACACTATTTTAAACCTTTTTTTTTACGATAAAATTTATTTTTAAACTATCGTAAAAAACAAATACCAAGTTAACGCAAATAATTTCTTAACGTTATAAATACATAAAAATCTGTTAATTAATTTAGATTCGCCTTTGCGGTTTATTTCTTAATATTTTTAATTTAGGATTTCGTTTTTTTCGTTTTGCTAATTCCTCCTTTTATTTAATTCTTTTTTTATTTTTCTATGTTTTATTCTTAGGAAAATCGCTACTAATCGATTTCTTATATTTCTTTTAATTAAGCCATTCTTAAATAAAATAAAGTTCCGGTCGTTTTCCAGTATTTTTATAGGTATTTCCTATTTATCTATATAACGTCGTATACTTTTTTCGTAACATAACCTTAACGCGTTAATTATCAAGGGGCAGACATAATACGTATTTAATTTTAAAATCGTAACGGGTTTTAAGTAAAAATTATCGTAATCGAAATTCGTTGGAAAAGGAAAGGTATATTTAATTAACGGAAATATAAGGAATATATAGAAATGAAAAACGTATTAATAATAATTCGAACTTTTTCGAAATAGGCGATGAACATTTATCCGGCCAGTAATATTTAGGTACTTCCTTATTTTTTGCTTTTAAATATAACCTTAGATATTTCCTAATTACTGTAATAAAGTTATTAATTATGCTTATTTCGCCTTATAATCCTTTTTTTTTCTATTTTTTATTACGGTAAATCCTTAACGATAATATAAAAAAAATAAGTAATCCAAGCTTTATAAATCTATTTTTTAATCTATATTAAAGTTTTAACTTTTGCAATACGAATTGATAAATTATTAAAGCTAATTTATTCCTATCCGTTATAATAAAATCGTAATATCCTTTTAGTTCGGTTTTTAAAAAGGATAATATCGAATAATATTAGGAAACGTTTTAATCGGATATATAAAATGCTTATTTAGTGATTATAAGCTTTATTTTCGTCAACTTAAATAGTATTATATATTATAATTTAAACGAAATCTAAAGTAAATATCCGAATTATAAGTTTTAACTTTTCGTTTATTAAGGTATAACATCGACGGGTAATAAAATAACTAGCTTTAAGGATATATACCAGTTTATCCTTGGTAAAACTATAGGCGATAAAATGCATTAAGCTAATAATATTCTTTAATCGGAGGTATTTTTTATCGTCCAAAAATATAAAGGTTTTTTTTTAAAAAGGTACAATAATAATGTTATACTAAAGCTTAGCTTTATTTTCGAACTTAAAAAGTATTTCTAATAGTTCCTAAGGTTTGGTTTTTTTTATATCGAAAAAGGCAATAGGAAAAGACCGATTAAATCTTAAATAAGGTGCATGTTAAGAAAAAAAGTTAAACCGATAAAATTTATAATATAACTTTTTTATTATCCTTTTTATATTAATAATATAAAGGATAAGGACGTTAAAAATTTAATTAAAGTTATTTAATCGAAATTAATTAATTTTCCTAACTTTAAACTTAGGGATATAATAAATAGGCTTTACCGAACGTTTCTTAAATGAAAATGCTATAATACACGGTATTAAATTAATTAAAAAGTACAAATATTTATAGGATAAATATAAATAAATATTTGTAAATAAAAGCTGTATATAGGGAAATATGTAGATATATAAAGATTAAAAATATAATTAATAGGTGTTTAAAACTGTATATATATAGGAAACGCTAAGAGATAAAATTAAACGGGAAATATAACTGATTAAAAAAATGCAAAACCCGTATAAGCCTTTTTTAATTAAAATTATGTACACCGAAGAAATCCCAGGAGATTTTATTTAAAGTTATATAAGAAGGTATAGTTAGTTATTACAATTCGTATAATCAGGTATATATATGCATTTTTTTTCGTTTCCATACTTTTTTTATAACCTTTTTCTTTTATAACTTTATAACTCCTTTTAACACCGATTTTTCCGTTTTAACATTTATATATATATATATATCCATTACATTAATTATCCTTATTATAAGTTCCCGTTAACCGTTAAATTTACCTAAAATTTAAGGTTCCCGCGTAAATAATAATTTAAAGTAATTAATTAAATCGTTAAAATATTTATCCCTAAAAAATAAATACGTTTAAGATAAAACCGATTTTATTACTAAGCTTAATCGCAACTTTTAAAAGTTTAACGCCATATTTATTCGCCTTAAGGAAAATTTCCTTATATTAAATTTTTTAATCTTCGCCAAACTTATTATCCGTTATATTAATAAAACCTTAAAGCTTAATTAAGACATTAAGCCTTTATATAACCCTGGTAATACCCGTAAATTTTAAAATCTTATATACTGTTAAACACTTATTTATAACCTAATTCTTTTCTTTTAATATCGGTATTATAATATAACCTTTAATAATAATAAAATACCTTTTAATATCTTAATTATAAATAATTTTCAATTACTTAAACCTTATTTTCTTATCCTTAATATAATAAAGTTAATCGAAAAAAACCCGGTACCCGTTATTAATACCGTAAAACAATTTAGTACTTGTCGATTAATATCTATAACTCCTAGTCCTAATTTTAAAAATATTTTATTGTTTATACCTACTCCGTCGCTAACATTTACAATCCGTACACCTTGTATTATTAATCGGTTGCCTAAGTCCTATATAAATTAAGGAATTTTAATTTTCTTTTATATAAAGTTTAACGAAATTAATAAACTATTTAAATACTAAAATAAATATATTATAATAACCCGTATCATTTCCAAATATTTCGAAATAAATTTTTCTTCGCTTTATATAATAATATTATACTAATTAGTTACAAATATTAAGAACCATATTAATTACTTTTCTCTTCGGTCCAGTAAAAAGTCGATATTTAAAATAACGAATTATTAATACGAACTTCTGGAAAATAACTAATACGTAGTTTCCGATCGCCAAAATATATATTTTTAAAAGTAAATTTAAAATAATTATTGTTTTCGTCGAGATTAATTGCGTAAAATTTACAAGTTAATTTATATTATTATTAATTAAAAACTTTCGGTATATTAATAAGTTATTTATTTAAATATTTAAAGTACTTAATTTAATACCTTATAAATTATACGAAAAACGATATTACGGTTTTAAAATTTCTGATTATTCCGGTATATTCTTTTTTTTTTATTATTAATCGATCCTAGGTTTCGTTAAAAACTTCTGCGGTACTTATATTAAGTTTATTAAGGGTTATAAATATATATTTAAAAATAATCGGTTTAAAGCTTTTAAAGTTAATTTTAAAAAAAGTTACAGGTTGTTAAGGATTTAAACGATAATAACTATCCGGCATTTTAGGAGTTTACCGGTAACAAATTCTACATATTGTTCGAAAATTATATTACCGATTTTACTTATATAATTCCTTAATCAGTTAAAAAAAAAATTTCGGCTAATAATAAAAATATCGGCGCTCGGTAATATAATAAGATTATTCGGAAATAATCTTCCTATATTCTACTTTCTCGTAATTAAACACGTTAATTTTTTCTTTTTAACTAATTAATCGTCTTTATTTATATCTTTATTATTTATAATAACGTAACTTTTTAATCAACCATTCGGATTTTGTACTTTAATATTTATTTTTACAGGTTTTAAAGCTTTAAATTACCAATCTTTATATAACTCGATATCTTTCGTAACCGTACCTTCCTTTATTCCCCTTAATTAATCGGATAACGGTTTTGTCCAATTATTTTCCTATCAATCGATCGGTTCTTAATATTCTTTCTTATTTTTTATAAATTGTTTTAATTTATTAATAAGGAAATTTCCCCGTAATAACGTTTTATTCATTTCTTTTAATCGGTAAATACCTTAACTAATAATTTCATTAATTAAATACGGTTTAATTTAACGGTACTTAAATTTTATACTTTTAAACGTATTTATATATTACGGCATATTATATAATAATACCAGGTCGTTCATTTTTAAAAATTTATCCCTTATTTTATTACGGTCCTTATAATTAATAAATTTAGTAACTTTACGTTTTTATTCGCTAATAAACCGGGTAACCTTAAGAATATTTTTTATTTTTTTTAAAAAAAATTAAAGCTGTTATAAAATTAAATTTTTCTTTAAGGTATTCGGGTTCTAAATTATAATCCTTTATATCGGTAATACCGTTTCGATCGGTTAAAAAGCTTTTTATTTATATAGCAATTTATAAGAACTTAAGTTATAATTTATTACAATAATATTATCCGTAAAAACTATTTTAAATAAAAATTTAACCTATTCTTTATTAATACTATTTATCGCTTTTATCAAAACTTTAACGATTTATATATATTCTTTCTTAACAAACCCTTAATATTAAGTAACATGAATTACGTTTTCCTTCCGTTCGATACTTAGCGCAATATAAACTTTAATAACCTTACCTTTATTTTCAAAACTATCGTTTATTTTAATTTTAATCAGGATATTATACCGGTAAAAAATATATTTCTTTAAAAATTTCCTAATCGCTATTAACGCTACCGATTATAAAACCCCAGCCTTTAAATAATTAAACAATTCGCATTTAATTTCGATAATAACCTTATAACCATTATTATCGGACATAAATTACATATTAATTACCCAGATAATTACTATATCGATAAGCTATAAAAAACCGTAACTTTTTTCGAAACGTCGATTAATTACTTTTTAATATTTAAAGTACGTAAATATTACCTTTCGAATATATTTATATATACCTTACTAATAATAAAAAACTGCTATACGGTAATAAATTAAATATTTACCTTTATAACCGGATTTTTTATAATATTATTTAATTATTAATCGGCATTTTTACTTGGTATCGATAACCTTATAATTACTATACTGCTTATTTACCTTACGCCAAAAAATACCGTTTTAAACAAAATACTTCAAAGCCTTATTTTTAAAAACCGTTTTTTTTTTCGGGACGGTATTAAATCGATTAAAAAACTCCAGCGCCGTTGGAAACTTCACGTACTCTTATAACGTTTTAAACCAATTTCTAATAAAAAATCCTTATTTTTAAATAGATTTATAAAATCTAAAAACCGTTTTAATTATAATTAAATTAAGACGAATAACGTTTAGTTAAATATTAATAAAATTATTAACTTTTCCCTTTTATTAATTATTTAACCTATTAAAAAACCTAATTAAAATCCTAAATAAACTATCCGTAATTATATTTTTTTTTACCAGGGATATATTTAATCTTAAAATCGAACTGCTTTATTTAAACGATTTATCGGGTAAATAAAACTTTAAATAAAAAAGTTAATAAATTTTTAATTTAAATTACCAAAACCTTAACGTTAATTTCTAGCTTAAATCGAACTTTATAAATATAATTTCGAAATTGCCTTAAAATTTTAAAAATAATTCGATATTTTAGCTTACCCGTATTATAATTTAGCTTAGCTCCTTTTTAAATACCATTTTTAAAATACGGGAAATATTTAATATTATTAATTAATTAGTTTAAAATACTTTTAAACTTTCTTTTATAAAAATCGGTTCTTATAATAATTAGTTTTACGTCGGGACCATAATTTAATATAATTAAAGTCGGGGCTATCGTAAATATTTTTTTTAAAGTTATTATAATAAAATCCTAATCGTAAACTTAAATAAATAACGCGTTTTTCCGTAATAACCGTATTAACGAATTAACTATTATAATATAATACTTAACGAAAATCCGATAATAAACGGTAATCCCTAAAAAAGCTTTAATTTCCGTAATATTTTTATACGGTCCGATTTTTAAGATTTTCACCATTTTAATATTATCGGGTTGATAATTATTTGTTCCGTAAAAAAATCCAATTATAATGGCTATTTCTTAATACCACTACGATTTTTATATATTAATCGTAACGTCGGCTAACTCGTAATTTAAAAACATTTTATTAATATTAATAATATATTTAAAAACGAACTTTCTAATCCTAAGAAAAATTTTAATCTTATCGTACCGTATCTTTAATCCTTTAATTCTAACGTTATTTATAAATAATTAAATTATTTCGGGTATTAAATTAATAAAAGTCTTTCCGATAACGTAATAAAAATAAATTATAAAATTAATAAACCTTATAAATAAACTTATTATTTTAAATAACCTTAACGATATTAAAAATATCGTATAATTTTTACTAATAAAAACTAAAATAACCTAATCGTATCCGGACAAAAAATTTATTAACGTTATTAAAAAATATATAACAAAATTTAAAAAAAACTCGTTATAATTCTTTAGTATAAACGTATTTTATAGCGTAATAACGTTTAACTTAATCGTAAAATTAATTAATTACAAATTATTATCCTTTTTTTAAATAAAAAACTAGGTATTTTTATACGTAACGTAAAACTATTTAAATATACCTTTTTAAATCCGGATTTGTAATACGTTAATTAATTTATTTTTTATGTTAACTACTACTTTTATACCTTTAACTTGTTATACCTTATAAAAAATCGTACAGATCTTATAAAAAAACGCAATATAATTTTTAATCCTGTAAGCAAATTATATTATATTTTTTAAGCTGTAGTTCTAATATATCCTGGTTCTAGGTTCCTTATTTCCAACTAGGAGGAAAAGCAGTTAAATATAACTTTAACTCTTTTATCCTTGCAATTCTAAGGTTATAAATCAAAACTCTTTTAATTCTTTTAACGTTTTAATAATAAATCACCATATCTGCTAATACGCCCTTATAGCCTTAAAATTACTATAAAACCATTCGAACCTTACCGTTACCTATTAAAAAAAATTATTTTTCCTATATAAATCCTGCAGCCCCTTCGGAATAAAGCTAACCTCGCATTTACTATTACGTTTTAATTATTCGTTTAAGTTATTATTTTTCCGTTTCAGGTAATTTTTCGCTATATATCCGTATTTATTACAGATAAAACAAAATAACTAACCTTTTTTATTCCATAAAAACTTATTCCGTTAATTTTGTTTCGCGTTATAATTATTACCATTTTTTTTTCCTTCAAAATTTAACGATAAAATCGTTATATATTTGATTTACCGTTATAATTAAATATTAACGAAACATTCCTTTTATTTAGCTTTTTTAATTACCGTTATAATCTTAAATCGAATTAATAAATATAATAACCGGTTATTTAACGTTAATAAATATATTAATTTCGTTATATTACCATATTAAATTTTTAAAATTTACCATATAATTTAACGCTAATTACTTTTTATTCTATTTAACGAATTAAAATTAAATTTAAAAATTTATTTTTTAATTAATTCTTTTTATTTTATATAAACGTTTTAATATTTTAATTATTTCCTTTTTTTTTATAAATCCAATAACAATTATTATAAAAACTTTTTTAACGTTAATAATAACCGTAATAGTTAATTTAATTTTATTAATATAATTAAATTTTGCCGAATTACCGTTACGGTATTTAACCGTTATTAAGGTTATTTAAATAATTATTTTCCATATTTTCTAATTATTATTACTTTATAACCGATTTTTTTTATTAAGCTTAAAATCGAAATTTTTCTAATATAAATATATATCCTTTTTATTTTATTTTATTCAATAACTTAACGAACGTTTTTATTATTTATTTTATATCGAAATTTTTTAATTAATCTTTTACGTTTTTTCTAAACGCCATTCCATTTCAAGTTATTATTTTGGCTTTTTTTAATTTTTTTAAGGTTTTTTTTATAGTTTTTTTTCGAAAATTTTTTTTTTAAATCTTTTCGGATATTACCGTATCGACGAATTTTTTTTACTTTTAATCGATAACGGTTATTATATACGTAAACGTTTTTTTAACGATTAAAAGGATTTTAAAACTTTTTTCAAAATCGAATTTTCGTAATTTTTTTACTTTAAAACGCTTTTATACCGAATCTACCGTTTTTCTATTTTAATTTTTTATACCGAAACGAATGGTATTTTAAATAATAACATAAACTGGATAAATTAAAATATTAATTTTACCAAAAGACGGAACCAAAAAATATTACTATATAGGCAAATTATGTTATATTTTTCAAGCTATAATTCTAATATATCCTGGTTTTAAGTTCCTTATTTCTAACTAAGAGGGAAAGCAGCTAGATATAGCTTTAGCTCTTTTGTTTTTGTAATCCTAGGGCTACAAATCAAAGCCTTTTTAATCCTTTTAACGCTTTAATAACAAATTACTATATTAGTCGACAAATCCTTTTATATTCCGGTTATTTCCAAATTAAAACAACTTTTTTATAAAATATTATTTCCTTAAAAAGAATTTTCTCCATACGGGTAAACTTATTACCTAACTAATTAAATACCGTATTTAATTATTTTTTAGTAAAACGTATACCGTATTCCATAATAAAAAAATTAAAAAATAAAATTATTAATAAAATACCGGGTTCGTTATAATATATACCGTTTTAATTAATAACTTATTAAACTTTAATAAACTCCTTACTTTTTTAATTTAAATCTTTAAATAATATAAATCCGTTAAGAAAATCATAATTAATAAAGATAATTTTTTTTTATTTCGGTTTATATATAATATTAATCTATACAGCTTTATTCCTTTCGACCTTATTACGTATTTTATCCTATAAGATTCCATACAAAACGTACGTAAATTTTTTATTATTAAATTAATACAAAATAATATTTTTTAGTTTTAACTTATCACCGATAACTTCTTAAACGGTAATATAATCCTAATCAATATATATATCGTTAATCGAAAAAATATAAAAGCTTATAATAAATTTATTAATTCTTTTATTTGTAAACCTATTTTCGTTAATAAAACGGTTTATAAATTTACCGGTTGTTTTTTTTTAAATTCGTTATTCGTATAAATATTACGGCTAACTTATTTTATAAATATTAAAAAAATAATAATCTTTAAAAGGCCGAACTTTAAAATTCCCTTTATTATTTCCGAATTTATATTTAAAATTATTTTCGATTTCGCCATAAAATTAAATCCTAATATTAACGGCTGTACTATATAGCTATCGTCGATAACAAAATAATAATAATAATTAATTTACCGGTTAACTAAATAAAAACCTTAATTATACCTTTAATTCGAATTTTTTTTTAAAATTAAAACTTATAAACAATATCCGAATTTACCATATTACTAACCTATATTTCCTTATATAAAACATAACGATAATTCTAAATTCGGCTCCGGTATTAATAATATTATTAATTAGGTTTTTACTATTTCCATAATTTACCTTAATTACGAATTTAAATAACGGAGTAATAAATTTAACTAAGTTATATTATTATATTAATAAAACGTTAACTTCGTTTTTATTTTCGGTTTTATACCTAATATCCAAAATAAAAATTCTAAGATTCTATTATTTTCCTACCGGGGCAACATTACTTTAAACTTCGGTTTCGGTTATTTTAATCGTTTCCTTACTTTTGCAACCAAATATCTCTAATACCTTATTAACTATAAAATTCTTAAAAACCTTGTTAAAATCCGGATAAGCTTTTATTAAATCGGCCTAAATAACGTTAAACTTTTTTTTAACGTTTTTTTAAATTTTCGTTTTCCAAAACTTAACAAAATCCTTATTAATCAAACCGCCGTAACTAATAATATCGTTCGTCTAAATACCGGTATCTATATTTATAAATAAAGGTCTATCTTATATAACCTTATTATCGTCGATTTTGCTTCTTTTTATACCGTTATTAAATTTTTTTTCTTTACTAGCATACTTAATTATTATAATATTAATAAAAATAAAAAAATAATTAAAATTATTAATTTTTAATATATAAGTTTTCTTTAAATCATAGATACCCGTAATTTTTATAAAGTTACTTTATAACTATTTACCAAATAAAACTTTTTTATAAAACGGTTATTTATCCTTAATAACAAAGTTAATAAAATTAATTTTAATAACCTAATTTTAATTAATAAAAACCTTTTATTTATTAAATTTCAAAATCGTAATAAAACGTAATAATTTAATAATATCAAGCTATATCTTATTTTTATTAATATTAAAATTATAACTATCCGGATTTTTTATAATACCTTATCGCTAATTAAAATACCGTATTTTCTTTTAATAATAATTAACAAAGCTTAACGAATTATATATCTATTTAAAAACTTTTTTTTAAATAAAAATCCGGGCGTTAATCGTTTAATACTTAAAGATATTCGGGAATTAAATAATATTTATTTTAATCCAATTATTTTTAAACTTAAAATAAATCGTAAAACCCTTATCGCTAAATAAAATTAACCTCGTATTTTTTATATTTATAAATAATTTACAATTATATATAAAATATCCGTTTTTTAAATAAAACTAATAAATATTAAATTTAAAATTACTATATTTACCTTTTCATTATCCTCGATAATTATTTCGGTAACTATTACGAAAATTATTTCGATTACAATAAAAAATTTCCCACCTAAATTTATCCGGCTAAAAACTTATTACATTAATCGAAAAATCGGTATTATAATTTTAAGCCCAAAGTAATTTTTATCCTAATAAAGCGTAATATTAAAAAGTCCGTAAAACCTTCTTATTTTTTATTTTTTTCTTAAAAATTTTTATTTTTTATATTTACCAGGCTTACGTAATCTTTAATTTTTGAAACATATTCATAATATTAAATACTTAATTAAAACGGCTAAATAACACTTATCTTAAATTAAAACTCCTTAAACGTTAATATTTCGTTTTTTACTATTATAATAAATAAAGTTAATTCTTTTTTATATAATTAAAATCGAAACGGATTTTCGATTATTTTCTATATTTATTATACCGTATTAATCCAGTTTTATTAAATACCTAATTTTTAATTAATATTAAAACCTTATTATAAAGCAATAGGTATAAATTTTTGAATTTTATAAAAAAATTATTTAAAACTTTTTCGAAATAGTTAGCCGAAAAACTTTTTAACAAATTCTTAATATATTCGTTTTTATTAATTATTTTCCTTTTTAACTTGACCTTTTTAATAATATCCCGGACTTTTATAATATATTTCAGATAATATTTATAAACATAATCGGGAATACCGTATTAAATTTATTTCGTTAAAGCCCTTAACCGGTTCTTAATAATTTAAATTTATTTAAAGTTCTAAAACTTAAAAGTTTCCAAAATACTTATAATAATATCGTCTAATTTAATAATTCCTTTAAATATAAGCTTAATTTAATTTTTTATTTTTAAATTCTTAATTTAATAAAGAAATTTAGCAATTATATTAATATCCTTCAACTTATATTTTTTAAATAATTTATGGATATTTTTAAATTAATCGGTAATTCTAATATTTAAAAAGCGAAATTCGGGGTAAATAAACGAATCCGGAAAAATTATAAAAGATATAATTTTATTTATTATATCGTCGGGAAAACCGGAGTCCTTTTAATTAATAGATTCCATAGGCGTTATTTTTAGTGTTGGTACCGTAAATTTAATAAATAATTTCGAAAAAGTTCGAATTTACGGAATTTTTCGTCCTATAAATATTTTAATAGTGATTTTAAAAATATTCGATTTTTTCGTAAATTTTGGTAATCCGATTGGATTATTCGGGGATTTAACTTTACTAATTTCGTTTTCGTTTTATGATTCTTTTAATTAGTATTAAACAGTAACGTTTAAAACAGGATTTTAGTTTTTTTTACGAAAGAACTTCGGTATTGGTACTAAGTTTTACGGTTTTATTTATGCAATAATTTCTAAAAGTTTCGAAAAATTTTTAACAAATCGGCTAAAACTAAATTTAAATAATTAATTACTATAAGTAATCCTTTAATTTTTTAAATCCGAAAGTACCGTTTTAATAATTAAATTATATTTAGGCATAAAGTAAATAATAACTTTTAAAGTTTTTTTTAAGTATATTCTATAATTATATTATACCCTGGAAATAAATATCTTTTTTTTAATTTTAAACCAGATAATTACCTTTTAATTAATACGTTACTATCGTTTAAATTTAGCTAGAATTATTTTTATTACGGAAATTAATATTTTTATTATTATTTTAACCGTTTTAACATTTAAATTAAATACGAATAATAAATTTTATAATATTTTACCTAATAACGTTTATATTAAATACCGACTAATTAATAGTAAATAGGTCCAGATATTAATATTTAGCGATTATATCGGTTTTTTCGTATATTACTAAAAAACGTTATTCCTTTTTTACAATTTTTTTTTAAAACCGATATATTTAGCCTTATAAGCCCTTTCCGTTTTTTACTTAAATTTATAATCCGCTTTATATCGTTAACTACGTCGTTAATTTTATTATTTTAGCCTTTTAATTTTTAAATACGTAACTTTCGTAACGGTACTAATTATTATAAATTTTTCGATTAATTTTTATTTTTGCTAATAATTTTCGCTTACTTTTATCCTATTATGTAAGTTATTTTATAACGGAAATTATCGTTTAAATTTTGCGATTAATTTAAAATAAGTTAATTAGGTTATATTTTATTATTATCGTTTTCGCTTATACTTTCCTGTTATCGATTAAAGGAAATTCCGTCTTATAATAAAGTATTATATTTTATCCAGCAGTTTTTTATTAATCGTTCGTAATTAGAATTAACGGTATTATTATATTATATTATTATCGTTCGTATCGTAACCGTATATCTTTTAAATCGCCATTTTCGTAATCGTAATTATTTGTTACTTTCCGTAATTATTTTGACCGGAAATTTTTTAATTAGGGTTTTATTTATTCCGATATTTTAATAACAAATCGTAAATTATTTCGGTAATTAATTAAAACTTATTTTTTTACCGAAAATACTAAATAAATTAGGTCGGGGAGATTTAATTTTAATTAGTAAATATCCGATAAAAAGGTTACGGGCGAGTATATGGTTAGAATAATATGTAAAACAACGTAAATCTGTATTAATCGATATTAAGACCGTAAAAAGAGAGTGTTGACGATGATGAGCAATAACGGGATTGCGCCCGAAGGAAAAGAGCTCCTAGAAATACCCTCAAAGCCAAGTAGGACTGATCAACTAGTTCTGAAGCTAAGTCCCCGAACCCTGCACCATTTTATTACTGGGGTCTTTGGGTTTTTTTTTTCTCTTCTTTTCGTTTTTTCCCTTCTCGAGAGATTAGATTTTCTCATAGATTATTTCTTAAGTTTTATTTCGCCCTTTTTTAAAATGTTAATTTTTTTACGTCGTTTTTGATAATAATTCAGGCTTTTTATAAGTTGTATATTTATAGAAGGTTTATAAAAGATTTTTATAAATGTTTATATTTTATTTAAGATTATTAAGTTTAAGCTAAATTATATACGCTGAGTTAAAAATACGAAGTAATTACATTAATAATTAAAACTATAAATACTTTACCTAGTATCTTTAAATACGACAACTATTAATAGTTTTCACGATTGTGTTTATATTTTATAAGTTTCGTATTACTTTACGATATTATTTATTTATTATAATATATTATCGTTTCTTTTATAAAAGTTTTAAATTTTTAACTGTATTTTCGATTAATTTATATATATTTTCTTATATTTTAATAATTTCTTTTAATCCTATTGATATTAGTACTTAAATATGTATAAAGTCTGATTAAATTTAATTATGGTTTTTATTTTTATATAACGGTTTTATATTTGTTTTTTAACTATTACTATTCAGGTAATACGGTTTTTCTTAAGAAAGTCTCGGAAGTACGTTTCTTTTTACCGTTACGTTTTTAACGGGCTTTTATTTTTTTTTCTTTTATTATAAAACTCTTCGTTTTAAGGGGTTTTTTTATTTATAAAAAGAGAATAAATTATTATTTATAAATGTTTTATTTAATATAAGACTAAAGTCTTTATTAACTAAGTTATTTAATTTTACTATAAGAAATTATTCTGAGGTATATTTTTATTATTTATTTATCATTATATACTATTAGTACTATTTACGTATTTAGCTATATACAGTATTATTTGTTATTATTACCTGTTTACTTTTTTAATTCTTTAATTTTTTTAAAAAATTTAATTTATAAATAACTGTTTTATTTAGTATATTACGATATTTAATTAATAATAAGATGCTATTATTTTACTAATTATAATCATTAAATATAGGAATTTAATAAATAGTTTATTATTATTTTAAAAAAGACTTAAAAAGTTTATAAGTAATTACCTTTATATGTACGTTTAATTATATAAAGAATAATTCCTAGATAAATGCTTTTCTAAATCGTAGCTGCGGCCTAGTCGTACTAGTCACGAGTACCTGAAAGCACTAATTGCCGACCTATATAAAGAATATTAAAAGTATAATAAGATTAATACGTTAATGTATAACGCATATATTAGTTAAAATAACGCTTTTCTTAATATCTTTATACTAAATTCCCTATACTTGGTTTTTTTAATAAGCTTTTTATACTTAAAGAGAATACTTCTTAAATATATTTAAGTAATATATATATATATTATTACTAAAAGTATATAAATTAGCATCGCTAATTTTATTAGTATTATATATAATACGTTATATCAGTTACTTTTACGATAATCGAGTTTTATTTTAACGCTATAAAAGTTACTAATTTTCAATTAAATATATAATAAATGATATTAATAATATGAAATTAAAAATTAATATAATACGGTAACAAATATTATAAAGCTTTTTAATAAATATAAATATAAATATTAAAATTTAAAGGATATATTTTTCTAATAAATAATTTATTAATTATTATATCGTAAACTGCTCTGTTTAACTTTTTTAATTTTTCTTTAATTTTAATTCAAAACAATATTTATAAACCGGTAACGGTTTTAAGAGTTTCGTAAAATAGTTATTTTAAATTATAAACATATATAATTTACAAATATATTTAAATAAAACCATATTTGTTTAAAAATAATAAGAAAATATTATAAAATTATAGATATAAAATTATCAATATAATATAAAATATACATATGTTATTTTTATTCTATTAAAAATCGAACCGGTTTTAAACCGATATTTAGAACTAATTATCGTTGATAATATAATATAATAATTATTTATATTATTATTATTTTCTATTACATTAGTATAAAGATTAAATCTTATTTTAAAATTTAAAATTCTCTCCATATTATACTAAAAAGTAATGTTTTTATCAATAATTAATTTATACTGTATATTTTTTAAATTAAATATTAAATTAAATATCCGTTTTTATTTATATTTTTAGCAACTGAAAATATTATTCTTTTATATATACCGCTTAACATAAATAAATAAAACTTATTTTAAACGAAACTCAAATATCGATAATTTCGAAATATATAATAAAACGTAATTATATAACTTGTATACTAATATATACGGCTTCGTAAAATCTAAATTAATTAATTAAAAACATTAGTTAATTATATTAGAATAAAACTGAAAAATATAAAACCGAATTAATATATACATTTGTTTTCTTTCATTTTATTATAATAGATCGCTTTTTTATTTAATATATTTTATTTCCCTGTTATAATAAATATTTCTTAAAATATACTAAACCCGTTTATTTTACATCTCTTTTTTAAATAGAGGTAATAAAAATAGTACGTAATATACGTTTAACAAGTATTAATAACGGCTATTTTAAATACGATCTTAACAAATTCAGCTATTTAAAGATTATATAAAGTTAAAAAAAATAAAAAATAAAAATAAAATAAAATAAAATAAAATAAAATAAAATAAAATAAAATAAAATAAAATAAAATAAAATAAAATAAAATAAAATAAAATAAAATAA
>QJNZ01000686.1:0-51859 GCA_004155055.1 Monosporascus sp. CRB-8-3
TCGGGGCTGGTTTGGTGGAGGTATTAAGAAAATAAATCAAAATTCTTGTTTTCGGCAAACCTTTTAACCGGAACGCCCTCCTTGCTGCGACGTAACAACCACAACCCGTACGGCAAAAAGAATAGCTGGACGGGCTTCTCCCATACTGAATTACCCTTAGAAGGTCCATGGCAAAATGTTGCGACCGGTGGTTGTTGCGTCGCAGCAAGGAGGGCGTTCCGGTTAATCGAATCCGGGACCTTCTCATAGCTGCGACGCAACAACCATAGCCCGTACGGTCGAAAAAATTGATATACGGGCTTTTCCCATACAGAATATACTTGGGAAATCCGGTGCACAATGATGCGACCGATAGTTGTGCTGTCGCAGCCCTAAGGGCGTTGCGGTCGCCCATTTCCCCGATACAAACTTAGCCGTATCGGCCCCAATTTTAATCCAAAAAAATTGAAAAAAATCCTGTACGTATATTAGCGTATATTGGATGCGTCTATAGAATTTCATACTTATCGGCTTTAAATTGGCTGCGTAATAACTTTTTCCATTTAAATCTTTTAAATTTTAGGAAAAATGGAAAGAAAGTTGGGAATTTTGGTAAAGGCGCCGAAAACGAGCCCACTTTTCTGCAACTTGAACTCAGGCCTTGCTGGCTCGATAAGGGATATGGGATTTGATTGGCTAATTTTTAGCGTGATACAACAGTACATTAGAAAACGAGCCAGCAGAGGCCTGAGCTAGCTGAGGTAATTCCAAATAAGAATCCGGGCGTCGATTGCTTAATGCTTAAAGATATTCCGGAACCGGATAATACTTATTTAAATTTAATCGTTTTTAAACCCAAAATAAATCGTAAAGCCGTCGTCGTCGAGCGAGATTAACCCCGTATTAAACTTAGAGTTGTCGTATCTGCCTTCTCGTTACACTCGATAACTACCTCGGTAACCATTACGATAGCTACCTCGGCTACGGTAAGGGATTTCCCGTTTAAATTCGTCCGGTTAAAAACTTATTACATTAATCGAAAGGTTGGTACCGTAATCGTAAACCCAAGGTGATTTTTATCCTAGCGAGACGTAATATTAAAAGATCCGGGAAACTTTCCGGTTTCTTATTTTCTTTTTAAAAACTTTTACGTTGTAAAATTATCGTATTTACGTAATGTTCAACTGCTGGAACGAATTTATAATTTCGAATACTTAATCGGAACGGTTTAATAGGGTTTATTTCAGAATAGGATTTCTTGAACGTTAATATTTCGTCTTTTATTATTATAATAAATAAAATCGGTTTTTTTTATATAATTAAAATCGAAATGAATTTTTAATTACTTTTTATATTTATCGTAACATATTAATCCAGTTTTATTAAATACTTAATTTTTAATTAGCTTTAAAGCTTTATTATAAAGTAATACGTATAAATTTTCGAACTTTATAAAAAAGTTATTTAAGACTTTTTCGAAATAATTAACCGAAAAGTTTTTAAGTAAATTTTTAATATCCTTATCCTTATTAATCGTTTTATCTTTTAACTTAGTCTTTTCGATAATATCTTTTACTTTTATAATATATTTTAAATAATATTTATAAATATAATTAAAAATATTACCTTAAATTTATTATATTTAAGTTTTTAAGTAGTTGTTAACAGTTTAAATATACTTAAAATTTCAAGATAGTAGTAATAATATTGTTTTATTTAGTAATTCCTTTAAATCCAACTTTAATTCCGTTTTTTATTTTCGGATTATTAATTTAATAAAAAAGAATTAATGATTATATTAATATGTTTAAACTTATACTTCTTATATAATTTCTAAACGCCTTTAAGGTAATTAGTAACTTTAATACTTAAAAAACGAAATTCGGAATAAATACATATATCCGGGAGGATTATAAAAAGAAATATAATTTTAACTATTATATCCTTAAAAAATTATATTCCCTTTAATTAACAGATTTTACAGATATAACCTGTAATATCAATACCGTAAATTTAATAAATAATTTTGAAAAGGTTTAAATTAACAAAATCCCCCGTTTTTAAATATTTTAATTATAACTTTAAAAATATTTAATTCTTTTATAAGCTTTAATATTCCGATTCGCTTATTTAAAGGTTTAATTTTATTAATTTCGCTTTTATCTTATAACTCCTTTAATCGGTACCGGATAATAATATTTAAAGCAAAGCTCTAATCTCTCTTGCTAAGAAATTTTGGTATTAATACTAAGTTTTACCGTTTTACTTATATAACAATTTTCAAAATTTTCGAAAGTTTTTTAATAAATTAGCTAAAACTAAATTTGAAAAGTTAAATATTATAAGTAATCTTTTAATTTTTTACATCTGAAAATACTGTTCTAGTAATTAAGCTATATTTATATATAAAGTAAATAATAACTTTTAAAACGAAATTAAGGTATATTTTATCATTATATCGTAATTTAAAAATAAACGTTTTCCTTTTTTTAACTTTAAACCAAACTATTACCTTTTAATTATTACGTTATTATCGTTCGAATTTAGATAGAATTATTTTTATCGGAAAAATTACCATTTCTACTATTATTTTAACCGTTTTAATATTTAAATTAAATATAAACAGTAAATTATATAATATTTTGCCTAATAATATCCATATTAAATATCGATTAATTAATAATAAATAAATTTAAATATCGATATATAGCGGTTATATCGGCTTTTTTATATTTCGTTAAAAAATGTTATTTTTTTTAATAATCTTTTCTTTAAAACCGAAATATTTAATCTTATAAGCCTTTTTTCGTTTTCTATTTAAATTTATAATTCATTCTATATCGTTAACTACGTCGTTAATCCTATTACTCTAATTTTTCAATTCCGTTTAAGTACGTAATTTTCGTTTATTTTTATTTTACTATATAAAATTTTTTATAATAAAAATTATCGTTGAAACTATATAATTAGTTTAAAATAAATTAATTAAACTATGTTTTATTATTACCGCTTCTATTGATGTTTTTTTATTATTAATTAAAAGAAATTCCGTTTTATAATAAAACATTACATACTATTTAATAGTTTTTTATTTATTACTTATAATTAAAGCTGGCGATATTATCGTATTATATTATTATCGTTTACATTGTCGCCGTATATTTCTTAAATCGTTATTTTCGTAATCGTAATCGTTTATTACTTTCCGTAATTATCTTAAACGAACCCTTTTTAATTAAGGCCTTATTTATTTTAAGTTTTAACGAAGAATTACAAGTTGTTTCGGCAACTAATTAACACCAGTCTCTTTATCGAAAATACTAAATAAATTAAATCCGAAAAACTTAATTTTAATTAATAAATATCGGACAAAAAAGTTATAAGGAAAAATATAATTAAAGTAATATATAAAACAACGTAAATTTATATTAATCGTATTAAAACCGTAAAGAAAAGGCGTTAATAATAATAAATAATAACGGGGTTACGGCCAAAAAAAAGAGTTTATAAAAATACCTTTAAAGCTAAGTGGGACTAATTAATTAGCCTGAAGCTAAGTTCTTAAATCCTATACCATTTTAGTATATAGTTCCTATAAGAAGGTATACCGGAATATTGTTTATGTAACTTAGATTTTACGATTTTATAAATAGAATTAAATATCGTATAATTAAGTTCGAGTTTCGTTTTGTAATTTAAACGACTAGATTTATTTTTATCTTTTTATAAGCCGTTTTATATTATTAATGTTAAAAAATAATTAAATAAAGTTCGATAGTTAAAATACGTAAGAAACCGTCCGGAGTATTTAAGCGTCCGGAGTATTTATATAGTACGTAAATCGATTTTATAATAGCTTTTTAAATTTTTATTAATTAAAAATATATATATTTCGTTTTATTAAAACGTTATATATATTAATATGCTGATAATATAATATATTCATTTAAGTATTAAAGAAATTTAAGTACTTATAATATTATTATAGTTAAAAAACATGAAATTTAGTTTATTTTATTAAATAAAAGGAATTATACTTTCATTATTTTATAATATATAATATCGGCCTTATAAATTCACTTTTAAAAGATTTTCATTTAAAAGGTAAATAATTTATAAATTTCGGACTTTAACTTTTAAATTATTTTAAAAATTAGGATTAATAATTTATCAAATTACTTAAACTATAATAATAATAAATTTATATTATTTATAAAATAGAAAAAATATAATAAATCTTTTTAATTAACGTATTATAATTAAAAATTTTATTTTTTTTTTAAATTTATACAGTTAAGTTTTACTAAAAATTCTCTTTTAATATGTAATAAATATAAAAATATAAAAATTAAAATTTATTATAATAATAAATAATTATTTATATATAAAGTTAATATTATATAAGTATTTAACTACATATATATATATAGGTATTTTTATATAATCGTAACTAGAAAACACCTTTTAAAACCCGTTTCTTTTTAATAAGAATCGGAAAAACTTAATTCTGGTTTTAATATACGGTACGAAATAATTAATAACGTATACGATTGATTTAATTAGTTTTCAAAGCTCTTAACCACTCTAGTTGTCGCAGATATAATAGCGGAGCTAAAGTTTTAAATAGTTAGCATTTTAAACGAGCGCTATTTAAAAAAGAGTGTTCTAAGTTATATTCGAAGCAGCTGGTTTTTAGGGTTAATTATAACAAAGTACTTAAGCTTATCGTAATTAAATAAAATACTTAAATTCGCAACGATTAAGTTATTTAAATTTAATTATTTATATATTAATAAATAAAATTTAAATTTTTAAAAATTATGATTTTCTTTTTTTATCAGCTTATTCCTTTATAATATAATTTATTAAAATTTATTATTTAATTTTTTTAATATAATTATCTTTTTAATAATTTTTCGTTTAAATAATCTTATATGTTTTAATATTTTATAATATTATTATATTTAAATAAATTACATCGTTTATATAAGAAAATAAAGAAATATTAATAACTTTAAGTTAATAAATAGCTTTAACGTGCCGGATAAGCTTACGGGATAGATAAACTTACGGGATAATTTTTGATATATTTTAATTATCTAATTTCAATTAACCATTTTTTAATACTAATAATATAAAACGGCTTATAAAAAAAACAAAAATAAATTTAGCCGTTTAGGTTAAAAAACGAAACCCGATATTTAATTATGCGACATTTAGTTTTATTTATAAAGTCGTTTATTTTATTTTGTACGTATAATATATTAGTAGATTTTTTAAAATCGATATTATTTTTAATTTGCGAAAATTAACGCCGACCGAAAAATAATCGATTATCGACCGAATTTTTAACTTAAATACGTAAACGTTTTTTGTCCGGTATTAACATATTAAAAATATGGCGAATTTGTTATTTACGTAGTACGTTACGGGACGTATTAAGGTTAAATAGGTATTTAATTTTGTTAAACGGTAATAAAAATTCGAAATGCGTTTAAATCGAAAGATAAATTATTAAAAGGTTTTATACGAAAATTTAAAGGTATTTCGTAAATAGTTTAAGTTTGTTCGGGTTATAATTGCAAAATATAGTATCGCAAAAAAGGATATTTATAATTTCGACGAGACAGGATTTTTAATAGGGTTTTTTATAATAGCCGGTATAGTTATTATTAATGTTAAAAAACGTAAAAAACTTAGATAAGTTTAATAAGGAAATCGGGAATGGTTTATAATAATATAAGCTGTTAATTTTTAAAATTAGGTTTTGTTTTTATTTATTATTTTTGCCGGGAAAAATTATTTTTTTCGTTAATTTATTAATAATTTACTTTTACCTAATTAAAGGATTGTTATAAGCAAAAACGGCTGAATAATAAATAAACTGGGTTTAAAATAGGTTAAATATTTCGATAAATATATTCGAACGCGTATTAAAGGTTTAAAACGTTTTTTTATTTTCGATGGTTACGAAAGTTATTATTTAATCGAATTCGAAGATTATTATAAGGTTAACGATATTATTATATTTTATATACCTGCTTATTTTTTTTATCGGTTTTAATTTTTTAATATATTTTGTTTTTCCGTATTAAAACGTATTTATTTGTTATATATCGAGGGTTTTATATAACGTTACGTTATTTATATTGCTAAGAAAAATTTTATCGCCGGTTTTCGTAATGCGTTTAAAGTTGCTATGATGATTAATAATATTAAATCCGGATTTACGAAAGTTGGTTTTGTTTTATTCGGTTTTAATAACGTTTTTTCCGAATTCGAAATTTTTTTAGTTATATTTATACCGACCGTTTTTCCGTTAATTTTTGCCGGTTTTATTCGTTCCCCGTTTACGAAAACCTTTAGGAATATTAAGGAAATAACAAGATAAGGACGTTATTTATAAAGAAAGATTAGAAATTACCAGGGTAGTTTGCCGACAAAAATCGTTAAATCGGTAAATTTTTTAACAAAAAGTAATTTATTCTTTTTGTACGAAATTTTTTTTTTTCAAAAAGAAGTTATTTAATTGCATAAAACGAATTATATTTTAAGTAAACGTCGTAAAACTAAAAACGTACATTTTTAAGAAAAAGGAATATTTACCGTAAGGGAGGTAAAGGTTTTTATAGTTAAGAAAAAAAATAGTAGTGAGTAATTGCAGTTAGGAGAGGTTAAAGGTAATTGTCGTAAGAAGGTTTAGACGAAGGAACGGAAGTGTGGTATTTGCGGAAAGCCCGGATATAATGTACGTATTTGTAAGGAAGTTATAGAAACGTTTGGTGATAAAGAATTCGATTAATTTGAATTAATTTAATATGTTATGGTTAATTAAATTAAGTTTATTATCGCGAGGTATTAAAAATTATCTTATAAGCTTATTTATTCCGTGAGTTTATCCGGTATGTTATTATATTATATTATATATTTATTAAGTTCAATTTTACTTTATTTATAATTTAATAAAACTATAAAATAATATAAGTTTCAACGTTTATTTCTTTTTAATAAAAATTAATTTTTATTACTTTAAATTTTATATAATACTATATTAACCGATAGCTTTTAATAATTTATAACTTTATAATAATAATAATAATATATTACCTTTAAATATGAAATTAGTATGTAAATATACTTAGTAAATTACTTTATATCGAAGATTTACTTTAATTATACCTTATTTATATTATTAAAAAAACTTTACTACTTTTCTTAAGGCATTTAACGTTACTATACTGATTATTAATATTAAATTTAATGTTATAAAAGTTAAATTTATTTTAGTTTTATATAATGTAAATATTTTTTAAATAGTTAATTTTATATAAATATAATTAAACCGCACTTTTAAAATTTATACTTTATAAAAGGTCGGATATAAAACTTACTAAGGGTTTTTAATACGATATTAAAATTAACTCTTTATAAGATTTAATTAAGGTAGAGTATTTATCGTGTTAATTATTAATGTAATTACTTCGTGTTTTTGGCTTAGCCTAGATAATACGGCTTAAACCTAACGACCTTGTATAAGATTTAATTAAATAGCTTTTAAAACCTTTAATTAATAATAATTATCGCCGATATAGTAAAAAAGTTAAAGTTTTAAAAATTGTTTAGTTTTTTAAGTTAGCGCTACTTAGAAAACAGCGTTTTAAACTTAGTTTAATTTAGTTGTTTTTTCGCTTAATTATAATAAGCTCCTTTAGCTTATATTTATTAAAAAAACATTTAAACTAGTAATTACTAAGATATCGTCAGCAGTTAATACTTTGAAATAATTACGGCTAGTAGGCTTAGGTTAGAGAATGTTACCTAAGATATCTTTTGTTATAAAAGGAGTTTTTAAATATAAATTATGTATATAAAGGCGGCTCGCTTTAAAAGTTTTCAGTTTGTAAAATTATTAATATAAAGTTTTACGCTAATATCCTATATTTAATTATTATAGCTGCTAACATAGTAGTATTTTTTAATTAATTAATAACCTAGTACGTTATATAAAGTAGTTATTTATACATTAAATTAACAAAGAAAGTACGAAAGTCGAAAAATAATTATTCAGTTAACGATTTAAGAAAATGTTAAACAGTTAACGATAACGAATAAGTAACAAAAGCCTGGGCAGCTCTTTGTTAAATAAAGCGGCGTATTTAAAACCTTATTCTTTTTTTTCTTAACTAGAACCTTTTTACGATAAAGATATTTCCCAGGACAAATTTTACAGTAAAAAAAAGAGGAACAAAAGCTTATATTAGATAAGGCGGCAGAAAAAAAAACCTGCCTTCGGGGCGTTATTAAAAAATACCCTACTATTTTAGCAGGCGAAAAAAACCCGATTTAAAACTCCCATTTATAGATACCAAATTATAGCGGACCTGAATAAGCTTTATACGTCTTTTAAGTACTAATATAAACGGCATTAAACGTAACGTTAAAGTACGAAAAGATGAGTATTAACAAATTAAAAAAAAAGAAACTGAAGCTTTAAAATAAAAAAAATAACGATATAATAAAACGTATAAATGCTATAATAATAAAACTGTGAAATAAGTTTCAACTTAAAACGCGGAATTTTAAAAGTTCGCGCAATATAAATATATAACAGAAGGTATTATAAAGTATACCGATTAAAGTTAAGGTTAATAACTTTAAAGAAATACTTATCGTATTAAAAAACGATATAAAAAAGATTAATTTATTAAGAAAAACGAAATAAAGCTTAGAAAATAATTTATAAAAAAGCTTAAACCCCCTCCCCCCCAAAAGAAAAGCAAATTACCTAAAGGAAAAGAAATAATAAGTAATAACCCCGATAATTTAGATATTTTCCTAATATTTCTAATAGTTTTTCGAACCCTAATAACTTAAATAACTTTAACAAATTAAACGTTTGCTTAAAAAACTAAAAAAAAAAAAAAATTTAAAAAGTTTAATAATATAAATATAAAGCTGCGTTAAAAACGTTTTAACTTTTCGCTAAATAAAAAAATTACTTAGCAAACCAAATTAATTAAAAGTTTTAAAACAACGCTTTAAATTTTACAATAAAAAAATTAGCTATAAGGACGGGATAAAATTAAAGTAACTAGACCAACTTCGTTTAATAAAAACCATTACAAAAACCTGTAAAAGAGCACTTTTAAAATTAATTATAAATATTAAAAAAGGTACGAAAATATTAAGAACGTTCCGAAAAACCTATATAATAATAAGTAAAGCTAGATAAAAATCTTTTTAAAAAAAGTTCAGTAAGGTTGCTTATAATAAAGGAAACCCGGTACAGTTTACTATTAAGTTTTAAAGGCTTTTCTATAAAGTAAAAGGCTGTAATATATAATTTAAAATAAAAAAAGTAAATTATTATATTCTTTATTATTATAAAAACCCGCGTTAATAATTGGTATAAAATTATTTAATTAATATTACAGCAAACGGATTATTCCTTTTAATAGCTAATTAATAACTTTAATAACGAATTTTATAACCGATTTAATAAAAAAATAACGGATGGTCCGTTAACGTATAAAAAGGTAAAAATAATAATAATAATAATAATAATTCCCGAAATAATAAACCTATATAAAATAAAAACGGAAAGCTATTTTGCTTAAACTATAGTAAATATAAATACTTAGCAAAAAATTACTTTAAGCCGTAGAAAAACGGCAAAGGTAAGAAAGAGAAATAAAGCCAAAATAGTAATTAACGTAATAATAATAATAATAATAATAATTAAAATAACTAAAATAATAATTTTCGTAATACCCGTAACGATAAATAAAATAAAAAGCAATTTATTTCTAAAAATTTAAAAAACTTATAGAGTTTAAACGGAAAAGTTTTTAACTTTTACGTTAACAAATGATAATTTTAGGACTTTATGTAGTAATACGACGAAATAGTTCAGAAAATAACGTAAGAAATTATAGATATTAAAGGCCTTAAGTTATAGGTAACTTAGAGCCTTAAATTATAAGGAACTAATTGCCTTAAATTACGGTTATAAGTAACGGAAAACCATGAAATTATAGTAACTAAGTGCCTTAAAATAATTAAAACGATAATTATAAGTAACGTTATATTTGTATATATATTTTTCTTTATAAAAAAACGATAAAAATAAGTTATTTTAAACTTTAAAAGCAAACGTTAATATTATTAATAATATCGGCAACTTCGAGAAAAACTCAGGATTAAATATTAAATCTAAGAGAATTTATATTATAACAAATAGAAAACTTCTAGATGCTATATTTATCGGTATTATAAAATAGCTTTTAAAAAATTTGAAAAAAAATAACGAAATTATACTAAAATATATATTATATATTAACAATTTTCCTTTAAAAGTATTTTCTAAAAAGATATTTTATAAAAAAAGAGGTTACCTAAATAAAAATACTTTAATTAATTTTAATAAATTTACATTAATAATGATTAACGTTTTCAAAAAAGGATTTTTTCATAGCTTTATAAGAAACCGGAACTTATTATTAAAGGCTTAAAGTTTTTAAACGATAGGGATTATTAATAGGGATACGTATTAAAAAAAATATTCGGTAAAAAAAATAATGGTAATTTAATTAATAACTTAAAAGTAACATTTGTAAAAATATTTAAAAACGGAAAAGTTTTTATAATAAACGAAATTATTAAAAAAAAAATTTAATACCGCCACTTTTATTATTTTAGTATTACACGATTAATTTAAATTATTAAAAGATTTACGGGAATAAATTTAAATTTTAACGATATAAAATCATTTTTTTTATATAGCTTATAATAAGGGAAAAATACGAAATTTACTATTTATTTACTTATAAAGAAAAGTAATATACGTAAAAGAAATTATTTGGTATAATATGAGAACTATTAAACCTATTAATATCGAAAATAACAGTTATTTCGGGTTTATTATAAACGATTTATTACGTTATAAAAAATATTATTCGTTTAGGATTAGGAATATGGTATAGTAAAGTTTATATACGTATATTACCCGATTATTTAAATGTTTTAAAACGTTATTATTAAATATAGAAAATAAAAGAAAAAGGGCATAGATTTTACGTTTTAATAATAATAGAAAGTTTGGTATAACGATTATCGAAAATTTTTGTATAATAGAAAATATTAAATTAATAATTCTTAACGCTTATAACTAATATTAAATTAAAGTTACAAAACGAGGGATATAATTTTTTTAAAATAAAGTATATGTAATTACGGCTGAGATAAAAATACAGTTATATTTTTAACATTTTATAATAAAAGAAATTATATATCCCGTTAATAAAACTAGATAATTAATAATAAAAATATGATACCGATCGAATATTTTAAGAACATATTTAAATTTAATAAATTTTAGAAATTTAATAACAGTTATTTTCGGATTTTTAGTAATAAATATATAGTTTTAATTAATAAAAATTACAGGATTAAATTAGAAAAGTTAGTAACCTATAAAATAAAATAAATGCTGCTAAGTTATTAAAGGATATATAATTATAAGTTATAATTATTAAAAGGCGGTAAACTGCTAATAATATTATATATTACTGTTTATAAAAACCTGGAAAAATTAAAATAAGCTTTTAATTTAGAGGGTATTATTCGGTTATTTTTATAGCTCGTATAGAAACGATTAAGATACCGTTAGAAATAAGGTATTAAAATAAAGAACAGGGACGATAACGTCGTTTTAAAAAATAATACGGATTAGGAAATTAAGTAAGTTAAGCGAAAAAAAGAACGCCCGAAAAAGATAGTCCTTAAATTATATACCTTAGTAGCCTTAGTCGAAATATTAAAATTAATATATAAATTAAAATTAACTCTAACTTAAAAAGGCGATAATAATAATTTTTCTTATTTTTACTTATTATTAAATATTAAATATTAAGATGAAAACGGTTATAGGTTATACGTTATAATAAATAACGGTTTATTACTAAAAAAAGCTATAAAAGGTTTAAAATATAAGATGGAATTTAAAATTATTTTTATTAAAATTAAAAAGGATTTTTAAAGCGGAACCTTTTATTTTATACCAGATAATAGGGTATATAGGCACCTGGTAAATACGAAATAAATACTAAAAAAAGTATACGTTTATAAAAGAGTTAAAAAAATATAAGGCTCGTATTTATAATAAGATATTTATTTAACGGAAAGGAATTAATTATAATAAGACGTTAGTTAATATTATAAAGGCTATATATTGGAAAATTTTAATAATGTTAATTGCTGTTTTGGGTTAGTATATATTTTAGATTAATTTTATTATTACTTATTTAAATGATAATTTAAAGGAGGATATTTATATAAAGCTTTTTTTAATGTTAAAAAAATATTTTAACGTATATCTAGAAAATAAAGTAAAATATTAGTTTTCATTTAAAAGAATTATCAAATTAATAAACCCTTTATACGGTTTAAAGCAAGCCGGAGCTGCTTAATAGGAAAGAGTAAAAAAAATATTTGCAAAGTAGGGTTTTTGCCCGTTAATTTCGAATAACGTAATATATTATAATCCGAAAATAGGAAACGTTATCACTTTATACGTAAATAACTTCCTGTTTTTTAGTTTTAATAAATAGCGTTTTAAGAATATTACTAAGAGAATAGTTAAGGATATATTTATTAAAAACTTAAGAGATATTAATTAATATTTAAATGTACAAATTATCCAGTTTTTATTAACAAAAAATATTAAGTTAAAATAATAATAATATATTAAAAAGTTACTAAAATTAGTAGGATTAAACGTTATACGAAAATAATTTACGTTATTTATTAAAAATTATTTAAAATACGGCGTAAAAAATAAAAATATAACTAATAAAAAAACGTATAAATATACAAGCTTTATAAAGAAATTTAACCTTTTTAATTATATTAATAAATTAAATATAACGTTTATAACGTTAACTTAAGGCTCTTCGCGACCGAGGTACAATCTATCGTTACCGTGAAAACCATTGATAGTTGCCGTATTCGAAGATACTGGGTAGAGTATCTATCGTGTTAATTATTGGTGTAATTACTTTGTGTCTTTGGCTCAGCCTGGATAATACGGCTTGAACCCAACGACCTTGCATAAAAAATTAAACTAAGGTATATTAATTTATTTATATAATTCGCTTATATAATACGTTGTAGAATATTAAATTTATATTAATATTTATATGTAATTAATAAAACGAAAAGTAATAATAAAGAACTAAGAAGTTATATTTATAAAAGAAATAAAATATAATATATATAAATATATAAATATTAAGATAAAAAAAGAAATTCGATTCTAAGTGTGTTAATATATATAAAATTATAAAAAAGGTTTAAAAATAATTACAAATTAAAACTAATAGAAAAAGTTAAATTTTATTTTCTTTTTCTACGTTTTATTATTAAGCTTAATAGTAAGTACGATTAAAATACTTATAGAAAATATATAAAGAGAAAAGATACTAAGTATACGAAAAGAGAACTGTTAAATCTAATATTTAATTATATAATAAAATCATTTAAATTTTTAAGATATTTAAAGCCTGTTAAGATATTTATAATTATTTAAACTTTTAAATAGAAATTTTAATAATATCTTCGAATCTTCTTATATTTAAAATATTTTAATTTATATTATTTAATACCCGCTACCTATTAATGTTAATCTTAGTTTTATTTTTTAAATAAGTTATATACGTTAATATAATACTTGCCCTTTTTTATACTTTTTTATGTTTTTCGAAGTATATATATTTTTCTATTATTTTCGTATTAAATAAAACGGGAACATTTTAAAACTAAAAATATTTTATAAGTTTTTTATTCTAATATAAAGTAAAAATAAAAGGTTTTTAATAATAGATTAATTTTAAATTAATTAATTTACTTTTATAAACGAAAAAGCGTATTAAGAATAGGAAACTTTTATTTTATATTACGATTTATATAATAGTTAAAAAAATAAAACATAAAATTATTAATACAAATATTTATTAAATAAATATAGTATATAAATTAATATTTTCTCCCTAAAAGAGATGTAACCGTAAAACTGAATTAAATAAATAGATAAATTATATTATCGAGTACTAAGCTTTACCAAACCTTAATTTTTTTATAAACTGCTTAATTATGCTCCTATTAACAACCATTCTTAACGGAATTCTCGACGGTTTTCGCAATCCGGAACAACCGGACAAACTATTACTTTTAATTTTTCTTATATCGATTTAAAAATTAAACGTCGACGTTTTTAAGCCCGTTATCGTTATCCTTTAGTTTTGGCAGCAATTTTTCCATAAACCGGATATTTTTTAGCATAAATTTATATAAAAATCGATTATTTTTACGATTTTAAATTAAATCGTATCCGAAAATTAAAAGTAAAAGCCGATTTTTTTCGAAAAGGTTATTAATATCGATAAAAATATCGATATATTTTATTCGGCCGATTATTTTATTTAAATCGAGTAATTTAATCGAAACTGTTTCCTTTAAGATTCCGGAAATACGGAATATTAAAACTTTATATTCGGATATAGTTAATATATTTTGGTTATTTTAATTAATAAAAATTTAAAAACTTTAAAATTAATCGAAATTAAAAAAATTGTAAGATTACCGAAAAGTTATAAAGTAGCTATTTTATACGGACTTAAAATTTACCGTAAAAAACTTAATATTTTTTAAATTATTATTTAAAATTCCACTTATTAAACCAGTTAAAAGGTATAAGGTTTATTAAGGTTAAAGTTTATTAATATTACGTAATAATCGGCTTCGGAATAAAGCTTTTCGCGACCGAAATATAATTTATCGTTACCGTAAAAACTATTAATAATTATTATATTCGAAAATACTAGGTAAAGTATTTATCGTATTAATTATTAGTATAATTATTTCGTATCTTTAACTCAGCCTGGATAATACGGCTTAAACCTAACAACCTTATATAAATTAATATTTAAATTTAAAAATCTTAAAAAAATATTTCATAGTTATAAAATTAGCTATTTTTTAATAATTTAATATTATACAATTAAACTACATTATTTCCATTATAAATAAATTTAAAAAGTTTAATAAAATAAATAAAATATCCTTATTTTTTTAAAAAATTTAAATAAATATTAATATTTAATATCTTAGTTATATAATTATATTTATTATTTCTAAAAGGAACTATTTTATTTTATTATTTCAACCTCTTTAATATAATTATTAGTATAAATTATATAATTAAACTTAACAAATTATATAAGCGAAATACTTAAATAAATAAACGGACCGTTTTTTAATATTTCGTAAAACCGATTTAAAATAACTTGATTACACTTTTCGTTATTAAACGTTTTTATAGTTGTCTTATAAATATACGTATTATATTTAAGTTTACTATAAATATTATCTTTTTATTTTTCCGCTAAACTTTATTAAAATTATTATTTTTAGCCCTTTTTATATATAAAAACCTTTATTTTTCTTATAATTAACATTTTATTTTCGTAGAAATATATTTTTTTAATATTGCTAGTATTTATTAAATAAGTTATTTATATTATAATTATAACCGTTTTCTCTTTTCTAATAACATACGTTTTTATATGAAAATATTATATTACTTATTATTAAAAAGTTAATCGACGTAATTATTCAAGTAGGCAAGCTACTTTCGGAATCTATAATTTTTTTTTATAAATAACAGTTTTAATAAATCCTTTATATAGTATTTTTAAAGGTTTTTATAAATTAAGAAATAAGGGATCTAATAAAAGAAAATAAAAATACTACTTAATAGAATAAAAGCTTTTAAGACCGAAAAAGCGTAATTAAAACCGAATAATATAAATCCCGGTTTTATAAATCCGAATTTAATATTATCGGTAGTTATAATAATTTTAAACGCGTTATAAAAACAAGTAATAAAATTATTTTAAATAATATAAATAACGCAATATTAATATTAAACTTTAATTAATAAAGAATAAATAGATTTATATACGAAAATATAATAACGAATACGATTATTAATTTTATTAGAATTGTGAAATTAAATTTAAATAATACCGTTTATAAGGTTTAAGTTTGTCCCAATAGCTCAGTGGTCGCGAGCCTGGGTGTTTCTTTTAATCGCTGCAAACTTGGGTACCTTGCTTTAATTAAGCGCAAGAGATAGTTGGTTTAAATCCAGCTTGGGACGCCGTTTTTTAGGTGGCGCCAGCTTAGAAGATTTGACCAATTGGAGCTTCGGTTCCGCCACCGTATCGGCGATTAATTGGAATGGTTGGGGGCTTTGGGAACCAATTAAATTAATCATGTACGTAACTATTTGTTTGTTACCGTGTTAGAAAACTCCTATTAATCGGGTTTTTTATCCGGCCTTTTAAAAGGTACGGTTTTTGGAGGTATTTTCCGGTCGCGTTTATAAGAAGTTAATGTGTATGTATATAATGCGTAGGTCAGCTACGCTAGATACCTAAATAGTACATATTCTCATAAGGTTTAAGTTTAAAAAAATTAGGAATCTTTAATATATATTTTAATATATTTTTTAAAATATTTAATTCATTTATTATATAATTATTTTAGTTTAAAATAAAGTATTAATCGATTATAAATAAACTATTCTTAAATTAATTAAACACTATTTTTAAAAATATTAAATAATACTAAACCTTAATTTTAAAAGTTAATAACTAATATTAATTTAACTTATTTTCGACCTTTTTAATAAGTTTATTTAAAATCTTATATATTTTTAATATATATAATAATTATAACGGTTATATTAAACGTTTTAATAACTTTATTTATTCGAACTTCGATATATATAGCTTTGTAATACTATATTTTTATAATTATGATTTAAATATAATTTAAGTTATTTTAAGCGTTTAATAAAATTAAATAATTTATTAATTTCGATAAATATTACGATAGGTAAAGAATTTAATAAATTCATTTTATTTTAATAACTTAAACTTAAATAAATAATATTTAAGTATTTAAATTTACAATTCAGTTAATAATCGATATTCTTCTAACTAACGTTAATTTTTATAAATGAAAAATAATGTCAATTCGATCGCGTTTATCGGAATATCGGACTTTTAAAGTAAATTCGATAATAACGTATATAAAACTAAGTTTTTAATAATTAGATTTTTATTTCTATTCTTTAAAATAAATAGTTAAATCTATATTATATTCTTTTATAAAATAATATATGATATTAATCATAAAAAAGTATAGATTAAAATAGATATTTAAAATTTAAATAGTTTAATCTATATATATTTTTTAAACCATTTACTTATATAGTATAGTAAAAGTTAATTAGATAATTTCATTATTTTATATTATTTATAATAAAATAGATTATTATTAATAGTAACCTCGTAAGTTATAATATCTTCTTATATTATTATTAAATTCGAAAAACTAATCGAACGTAAATATTTTACTGGAAGCTAGGTCAGCGCTATAGCCTGTTAACTTCGAAGTATTAAAAGCCGAAAAATGGAATATAAATAGATATTTAAATATGTTATAATGTAATATAAAAAATATTTATATATATATTATACGTATTTAACTTAATAAAATAATATAATTAAGGTTTTTTATATAAAATAAATTAAAAGTTTAATTATTTAAATATTAATTAACTATTAATAAGACTATATCAGTTATATACTAATAATAATTCTTTACATATTTTATTAAATGTAATAATAACGATATTATTAATCTATTCGTTATTTTTAACGAAATTAAATATTAAAACCGTTTTAAACGCGCATTTTAAGATTAAACTTATATTTTAATAAAGATAATTATGTTTAATTTAATTCATGATTTTCTTAATTTATATAATAATACTATTTAATATAACTCTATATTTGAAAAGATGTTTTTATATTTAAATATGTATTAATCTCTTATTTTTAAAAAAGAATCTTTATAATTAAAAAGATTAATGATATAAATTAATTGATATATATTGTTAAAATAATAACGGGAAAGAAATAGGTTTATAACTAGGACTTTAAGATATATAATTATATAATTTATAAATATAATATTTTTAACGATAAAAAACTATTCTTTTAAGAAAAGAATTACCTAATTAATACGTTAAATTAGTTAAATCCGATAAGGAATACTATAATAAGCGGTTAATTAATATTTAATAAAAGTATCGTAAAAAGCTGAAATAAATTTCAAAATTATTACAAAAGATTAATTAAATACATTATATTATAATATAATCATATAACGCAAAATTAATAATGTAGTATTTTAAAATCGAAAATAATACTTAACTAAATTAACGATTTAAATATAACGTTAATTTTTATTATTACGACTTAAATAATTATGTTCTAAATATTAAAAAAAAAGATTTATTATTTAAAAAATTCAGTTAACTTTTTAAATTAGTTTATTATAACTTATTTATAACTTATCGCGATAAATATTAAGTTAACGTTTCCGATATTATACTAAACGTATACTGATTATATTAAGACAAAATTGATATCTTTAATCTTAAAAAATAAGTTCGAGAGAAAGTTCGAAATAAGGTAATTATTAAGGTTTATATTTAAATAGAAATATTAATAAGTAAAAACGTAAAAGGTCGGATAGGTAAAACAATTAATATAAAAGGTATTTAAATTTATGATATATATTATTTTAATATAATTATACGTTTTTTAATATAACTTTAATAAATTTCGACTTTTATAACGAAATAATAAAGATAATATAGTAAGAATTTACCTTTAATTTACCGTTAAAAAAGTATTAATTATTTAAAATATAAATTAAATTTTATAAGTATAAAAGATATAATAACGCCTTTTTTTAATTAATTAATTACTTAACGATATAAATATTGCGTTTTATCTTTAAAAAGTTATTTTAAATATAAACTTAGCGATATATAAATTTAATGTAATTAACTAATTTTTAAATTAAAAGCTTATTATATAAAATAATAGATTATACGTAAATATTAATTATAGTTGAATTAAAGAATAAATGAAAATATATATATTATTTCGAAATTTTAAAAATAAATAGACCCTATATTTATACTATATAATGTGTTATAAAAACTTTATATATAATTTAATTTTGGCTTAGTAATTTAAAAAAGATTATTAATATAATAAATAAAAATGATTAATAATTATAAAAAGAATAAATATATTAAGATTATTATTATTTTAATAAATGGATTTAATTAATTTATTATCGAATATATTAACGTATTAATAATTATTACAATTTATACAATTTACAAATATAACGTTAATTTTTATACTACCAAATTATATCCTACGGGTAATAGCAATATGTAATATTTACCTCTTAATAATTTAAATTTCGAAATAATAGTTTATTTAAGATTATATAAGAATAAGATTAATTTAAAAGTTTTATTAAGGTCGAATGTTAAGCTTATATTAAAATAAAGGTTAAAACGTAAATATAGTACGAATTACGCAAAAAAAACGTTTTAATTAAAAATATAAATAATTACTATTTATTTTATAAATTTCGAAAAAACAACATTAAAAAATATAAATACGTAATATTCGTTATTAGTAAGTATTTAAGCTTTAATTAAAATAGGTGGTTTAAGAATTAAAAATAAAATACTGTAATTTATACCATCCGATACTTTTATAAAAAAATTATATAATTAAACTGAATTTTTCTAATAAATTATCTAATATATAAAGTTATTAAGTTTAAGCTATATTATTTATAATAAGTTAAAAATATGTAGTAATTATATTAATAATTAACATAATTAATACTTTATATAATACTTTCGAATACGGTAACTATTTATAATTTTTATAGTTACGATAAATTATATATTTTAACTCCGAAAAGCCTTATTACGAAATCGATTATTACTTAATATTAATAAATTTCGACGTTAATAAAAGCTTATACCTTTTACGGTTTAATAATGGTAATTTTCTAGAAAATAAATAATAACCCAAAAGATATTAAGCTTTTCGTAATAAATATTAAGTCCGTATAAAATAGCTATTTTGTAATCTTTTACGATTTTTACGATTTTTTTAAACTTTAATCGATATTACAGCATTTTTTAAACCTTTATTAATTAAAACAATTAAAATATACCCGTTAAATTCGAATATAAAATGCTAATATTCCGTATTTTCAAAGTCTTAACGGAAATAATCTTAATTATATTACTCGATTTAAATAAAATAATCGGCCAAATTAAATTTATAAATATGTTTATTAATATTAACATTTTTCCCGAAAAAAATCTAGTTTTATTTTTAATTTTCGGATATAATTTAACTTAAAATAATAAGAAATAATTAATTTTTATATAAAGTTATATTAACAAATATCGAGGTTATAAAAAAATTACTAGTAAAATAAGAAAATAATAACAACGGGTTTAAAAACATTAAAATTTGAATTTTAAATCGTGATAAAAAGTATTACGAACAATAATTTATCCCGCTATTCCGGATTACGAAAAAAGTTAAGAATTCCGTTAAGAATCGTTGTCGATAAAAGCTAACAAAATTAGGCAGTTTATAAGAAGGTTAGATTTTAATAAAATTTAATAACTAAGGAATATAAAACCTATTAATTTATTTAATTAGGTTATACGGTTACGTCTTACTTAGGGAGAAAAATAATCTAATATAATAACGAAATTTTAAAAAGTTATTAATTCCGAAATATGTTATAATATCTTTTTTTTAATAATAAGCTTAAACTTTTACCGCTTTATATTAAAACATAAAATAAAAATATAAAGCGCTTAAAAAATATAGTAAAAAAAGTAATAAAAATATAAATTTACGTCAAGTTACTATTTACTTTATTCTTATTATTTTAACAAGCTTTATATAATATTTATTACATTTATTTAACCCTTAAAAAGAGCATAATAATATTTATTTAAAAGTTATAAAAAGTCGATTTATACACTTACGACTATATAACTTATATTAAAAAAATAATTATAATAAATATAAAAATATATTAAAATGTAATAAAAAACTTTTCTTATAATACGGGAAAAGGTTTTATAATGTATTTTAAAATATAAAAATACTTATTTAAACTTATAACTATTTCAGTATATGTAAAATAACTCTTGAAATATTATTAACCTAATAGAATTTTTTTATTTAAAAAAGTCTTATATAACTTAAAGAATAATCGCCTTTTTTATAATAGAAAAGTTTTATTAATATATTTAAAAAAAAAGGCTATAGTGTAATTTTACTTCTTACGAATTATATCATTGGGATTTTTAAGATATATTCTAATTTTTTTACTTAAATAATTTTATCATCGTATATAGTAAAGAATTAATATCTTTTTATTTAAACCAGTTAATAAATTAAAAAAAAAATATAAAAGATAAGAATTTTTTAAAGTTGTTTAATATCGATATAGTTAAAAATAAAGTTAAACGAAAGATATTCTCATTTTATTTTAACTTTATAAATATATTAATTAACCTAGTTTTTTTTTTAAAAAAGTCCTTAAAACTATTATAACTATTATTATATTATTATTTAATTAAATTAAATTTTACTAAATTTTATTATAAAATAATATTTAAAAATACGAGTTTTATATAATAATTAATATATAACCCGATGTATTCTTTATAATATTTCGATTAATATAATTTAATTTACACCTTAACAAAATATATTATGTCGTAATAAATCAAATTATATAATACTTAATCGGAATTAAAATATACGTTATATAATTCGGCTGTTAAAATTAAATAAATACTTAAAATAAGGTTTTTTTTCTATATAACGTACTATATATATAAGCGAGAAATATATATAAGTAAGAAACTTTTCTAGCTATTATAACTATCTATTTTTAATCATCTATTTTTTAATATTAACGTTATAAAACGACTTATAAAAAACGAAAATAAACCTAGCTATTTAAATTAGAAAACGAAACCCGAAAGTTAATTACCAAAAGCTTAGTTCTACTTATAAAATTCTATAGTTTACTTTAATATACTGTTTTAGTAATAAATACGCCCGAGCCGATATTATCCCTTTTTTAATAAGAATTAATACCGACTAAAAAAAAATCGATTATTAACCGAATCCTTAACTTAAACACGTAAGCGTTTCCTATCCGGCTTTAATATATTAAAGATATAACTAATATATTACCAGCCTAGTACGTTACGTAACGTATTAGAATTAACTAGGCGTCGAACTTTATTAAACGGTAAAAAAAACTTTGAACGCGTTTAAATCGGAAAATCGATTATCAACGATTTTTATTCGAAAATCTAAAAATATTTTCGTAAATAATTTAAACTTATTCGAATTATAATCGCAAAATACGGTATTATAAAAAAAGATATTTACTATTTTGACGAGACTGGATTTTTAATAAAGCTTTTTATAGTAACAAATATTATAATTACTAATACTGAAAAACGTGAAAATTTTAAATAAACGTAATAAAAAAATAAAAAAAATAAATTACAGTTATCTGAATTATGAATTCCCAAAATTAAGCTATGCCGCCATTTATTATTATAATAAGAAAAAATTATCTTAAATTTTAATACCGTAATAATCTATTACTAATAACTAAATAACAAATAAATTAAATTTAAAATAAATCTAATATTTTAACAAATATATTCGAATATATACGAAAAGTTCGAAATATCTTTTTATTCCTAACGGTTATAAAAATTACTATTCGATAAAATTCGAAAAATACTACGTTAATTACGACATTATTACGCTTTATATCTCCGCATATTTTTCGTATTAACTTTAATTTTTTAATATATTTTATTTTTTTATTTTAAAACGTATTTATTCGCAATATATCGAAAATCTAATATGACGTTATTATACTTATATTATCAAAAAAAATTTCTCGCCGGCTTTTATAACGCGTTTTAAATTACTATAACGTCCGATAATATTAAATCTAAATTTGCGAAAACTAGCCTTATTCTATTCGATCCTAATAACGGTTTTTCCGAATTCGAAATTTTCTAATTATACGTGCGCTAATTATCTTCCCGTTAACCTCCGCCGGTTTTATTTCCCCGCTTACGAAAACCCCTTAAAATATCCGTAAAATAATAAAATAAAAACGTTACCTATAAAGGAAAATTAAAAATTATTAAAGTAACTTGTTAATAAAAATACTTAAATTAATTAATCTTATAACAAAAAGTTACATATTATTATTATATAAAGCCGCTTTTTTTCGGGAAAAAAATACCTAATTACGCGAAACGAATTATATCTTAAATAAACGTCATAGGATTAAAAATAAACGTTTTTAAGAAAAAGGAATATTTACTATACAAAAAAAATAATCTCTTTTAGCCTAAAAAAAAGGAGGTAATGAAAAAATGCAGCCAACAGTAGCTAGGGAGGGTCGTCGTAAGAAAATTAAGACGAAAAAACGGAAATGTAAGGTTTACGACAAGTCCGGATATAATACGCGTATTTGAAAATAAGTTATAGATACATCTAGATAAAAAAAATCCGATTAATTTGAATTAATACGATATATTATTATTAAGTTATTTAAATTTATTATTACGGAGTGTTAAAAAGCGGCTCGCTTATATATATCTCTCGTTTATATATATAGCACGTTATATTATAATTAGTTAAAAAATTAAACCTGTGTCATAAAGATATTTAAAAACGTTATGCAAGGTCGTTGGGTTCAAGTCGTATTATCCAGGCTGAGCCAAAGACACAAAGTAATTACACCAATAATTAACACGATAGATACTCTACCCAGTATCTTCGAACACGGCAACTATCAATGGTTTTTACGGTGACATTTAAAAACGTTATAAAAAGTAAATAAACTATATATAAGAAATATTTTTATAATTAAAACGGAACTATTATTATTTATGTAAATAATTTTTAAAAAAGTTATTTAAATTTTAATTTATTAAAGATTTAAATATTAACTTATATTTAAAACTATTAAATATATAACTTATTACTTAATATATTATATAATATATTAATGTTAATATCGTTTTATTATATATTATTTATTAAAAGTTACCGAAAAAAAAATTTTAAAATAAATTATATACTTACAAATAATATATTAATAAATACATTAATATAGGCCTTATTACGTAGAAAGCTTTCGGTATTTCAAAACGCAGTTAAAATTAAGAAATATTACGGAAACTTTGGAATGGTAAAAATATATCTTACAAGCTATTTTTTTTAAAAAAAAAGAATTAATTGAAAAGATTTAATGGCCGAAAAAAATAAAAAGTTATAGCTTTATAATATAAAGAAATATAGTAACTAACGCTATAAATATATTAAGGCGTTAAAAGGGTATATTAGCTAATTAGGTATACTATAATATATTAAATAAAGAAAGGCCATTTTTGATCGGAAGATATATCTTCCGTTACTAGGCTATACAAAAGCTGTACGTTTACGAGAAGCATACGTAATTAGCCTAATAGAATAACACAACTAATATCCCTTATATCTGACGGATACCCGCTAGAAGCTACATAAGTTAACGGGCCGTTATCTACTTTTCCTTATCTCACCGCTCCTTTAAAGCACATCGCTGGCAATCTTTATAAGCTCTTCCAACAGGATTATCCGCTGGTGCTAGCTTAAGGCGACCTGTCTTTGCCCAATGTCTTATTAAGTAAAGACAACTTTGTCTATTTCCGTATCGTAAATTGGACCCTGGCTTCTACTCCTCCCTTCGGCTTGGCTCTCGATTTACTATGCCTGACAACCGGTAAGATTAACCTCCAGGGCCGGTATAAGTGTGAATATCATCTAAGATCGGAGTCGGTATCCCGGGACGAGTTCTCGAACGCCACATGGGTCTATAACGGGACCAAACAGCAGAGCATCCAAGGCTTAGCTTATACAGTTTGCAAGCTAGAGGCTCTTCTACGATATGCTTTTAAAAATGAGGCTTACGGGAGTCCAAGCAAAGATATTAAGTCGGACCCCCCCTTTACGCTTTACCCCCTTAACGCGCTACCCACTTTTAAAGCTATTAATAACATAACCCTTTAACGTAAATAAGAATATTTTAATAATTATTTATTTAATTAACTTTATATTAATCGTTACGTATAATAATGTATTCCGGATTAACCTTATTATTTTTTTCGCTTTCGGAGGATTTATTTTATTATTTATTTCGTTACGTTTTAATAAAGCGTTTTTTCGGAACGGTTTTTAACTTTACTTTTATTTTTTTAATTAATATTATTTTTACGAAATTTTCGTTTGGTTTAGGTTTAACTTTTTTGCGTTTTTTGGGTTTCGATTTATTAATGGTAACAATTAATTAATTATTATAAATTTTAATAACGTTTAATTTGTTATTTTTTTCGTTAAAGATTTTGTTAATTTTGTAAAATAAAACCCGTGCGGGAAGTTTTTTAAAAATTGGATTAATTATTATTAAGGTTTCTTCGATAACTTTTATATTTTTAAATAATTTAAACGTTTTAATATTTAAATTAATTATTTACGTAAAAAAATTAAAGCGTATAAATATAAAATTCGATTTAAGTTTAAGTATTTCCGTTATTTAAGCCCCGGCTTTAACGTATTTATTATTTTACGTTTTCGTTTTATTAATAGGGCGTATATTTATAGCTTCTTAATTTTTTATAATATATTTTAAAATTATTATAATTTTCTATTAAACGTATAAAAGCGTTTAAAGGAAGTTTGTTTTATCTATAGTTTCGGAAACCTGTTTAAAGTAATACTTCCGGAATTAATAACGGAATTTCCGCTTTAAAGTAAAAAAAATATTTATATTAAAAGGTTAAAAAACGTAAAAAGCGTAAATAAGTAAAAAAATAATATAGATTTTATTTTAAAAATATATTTATATAAAGTTTTCGGTAATATAACTGTTATAGCTATCGATTATTAACAGTTTTTATTTTTTAAAGTCCGCCGGTTTAATATAAAGAATAAAAACCTTACGTAATTATTTAAAGTTAATTTCGGTACTAATTTAGCCGTTATTAAAAGTGGTAAAATATTAATTTTCGTACGTTTTTTTATCGGAATTAAGAAATTATTATTATTATACGTTACCGTTATTAAAAATTATAAATAATAAAAAGGTTCGCCCGTTAACGTTAATATAAACGATTATAATAATTTATTACTATTTAAAAGCGTTTTTTAAAAGGACGAATTTCTTAAAAGTTTTACCGAAAACGAAAACTTTTTTTTTTATATTTTTTATTATCTTGATCTCGTCGGCGTTATATTTATTACGTTATTTAATATATTTAACGGCGGGAAATTTAAAGTGGTTATATAATACGTTAATAAAAGTTAACGAAATTTTATTTAAGCGTTTATAATTAATAATTTTGTTTTTAAAAGTTTTAATATTAAGATAATATCGTAGAAAACGGGTAATTTTTTTTTTTTTTTTAGGTATTTAAGGCTGCTGTTATTAATTAAAAGCCGTTAAACGTAAAGGCGAAATTAGAAATATAACGGCGTATAGTTTAAATAACTTTATATAATAATTTAATAAGTTAAATTTTTTAAGGATTCGTAATAGTTTTTGTTAAGTTTTATTAATTTTTTTCCGCGTAAATATATTATTAATATAGCATATAATATATCGTTTATCGACTTAATAACTTTTTAAAAGTTAAACGTAAGGATTTTTTACGTTTTATTTTATTTATTGCTTAAGCTGCGCGGAATTAAGTTAAAAGCTGTATATCGTTCGAAAACGCAGATTTTAATAAATAAAAAGATAATTTTTTTAATTTTTTAAAGCGTTATTAAGAAGGCTTTTATAGGGAAAGAAATTAATAAGTGGATTAACGCGTAACGCGGTTGTAAGGTGGCGCGTTAGGGGGGTGGAGCGTAAGGGGGGGGTCCGACTTATTGCTAATCTTTCCTTATACGTCCAAATATGGTTTAGAGAAAAGTCGTGGTCGGATGTTGTGGTTTGAGGGGATAAAGATCGCACAAGCCATTGTTAATAAAACAGATCGCACCAGAGCCCAGAGGCCACCTGAGAGAGGTACTGAGTAGAAAGAAGGCTAAAATAGCAGACGGGACAAAATTGGATGCAGCGAGGCGGGAAGTTCTCCATTAAAAATTCCTTAAGAATATGTGTTAACATCGACAATGGTGTACTGTACGTAAGTCTTATCAATCCTTTATTTCGCGCTTAAGCTCTTAACTTTAATATGGCCTTGTTAAGGGTGTAGTGGCAGGCTTTGCACTGGACTCTATTTACGAACTACTAAAACATAGAGGCATCTCGCCATCGGCAATGTTACCTGATAACTCGGATCACTTACCTCTCGGAACAGGCTAATACAATCCTCACAGTCCGTACTAAGTTATTCGCCTCCCACTTTTGTGAAGGCTGATTCACAGTATCTCATGATGCGTATCACCTGGTGGTTCGCCGCACGGAACTTGCCAACATCCCAGGGTATACGTTGTACATCGCTGTTATACTAGCAGGATGTTCAACGAACTCTTGCAAGATATAGTCAAGCCTGGGGGAAGACTCATGTGCTCGCTCCTAGAGCCATGCTGTACGTCTTATCTAAACACCGTCCGGGGTTCGCAGGCCCGTTACCATAGTTAGAAATCGTAGTGTCAGGAGATAATGTGGATAATTACCCCTTTGCGGATCCAAGTGACCGACCGGCGTGGGCTCTTCGTGTATATATAGGGGGCTCCACTCTCGCATATTTAGAAGAAGGTCAAGCATTACTACTGTCTATTCACTACCCGTATATGAGCCACCCTTCCAGGCTGCTTCTTCTGCTTTCTACTCTCTACTCTACTATTTCTCCTACAAGACGACGATATAGTGATGGTCCGTAATAACCCCAGCTGAAGTCAGGGGCGTTAATTAATGATTTCCAGGTCATTGCAGCAGATGTAGTATTATAGTAGACAATGTTGGCCCATGCGGTTCAGACATCGGGTCAGCTTCAAATTCGGCTCCTTACGTCGAACCCCCGCCTTAACAAATATAGTACTTGTACCCAACAGTTCGGGGGTAGCTTGGCTCGAAGTATTCTCTAAACCTCCAAATGAAGCCCCCGGTCCAACCACCTTGCAAAACCACCTCTATATCACCATGTTTAATATGTAGCTGAACCCAACGAAGCTAAAGAGAAATCTCTGTTCGCATCGTTAGATAGCAGGGTACGAGCTACAGCAGTCTCTCAAAGCTAGTCGCTCAACACCTTCTACACCTTGTCGACGAGGGTGTGTTCGTCCACCCGCATCCCCAAATCGAACCCGGATTATGCAAAGCAAGAGCTTGGTTGAACAATAAATTACAAAACCACTGTCCAGGAAAGAAAGTTACTAAGAGTGGTACCAAACCTACCGAGCTCGTCGTGAACTCCAAAATTTTGGAAAATCCTAGGACCCTGGTAATAGTAGGGCTATCTGTTGCTGTGTGCGTATCACTGTAGGCTGGGTCAAGTTTGTCGTTATCCTGCTAACCATCCCAGACCGAAACAAATCATCTCCCCGCCTAATAAAACATCGGTTCACAGTAAAGCCACAGATGTGGTTCATTGACAGCCACAGCAGTGGAGTATTTATGTCGTCTATCCTATCTAAATCCGGTTGACGGATCCTGATTCGTTCAGTTCATTGGCTGTGTGTCATATCGACCATCCAACTGACCCGACATTCGTCATGTCGGAAAGAAAACCCCAACAGAACGCCATGAGGGGAATCATGATGCATAAAAGCCAACGCCTATTTGTTGAAAAATGTGAGCGGCCCGGCTCCTCTTAGCTCAATCCACTTTTGATACCCCATTCCATTTGTAAAAAGACTCCCTTTCCCACCGGTTTATGCTGCAGATTCATGCTTGTTGAAACACAAATGCGCTCCCAAATAGATGCGAATGAGTAAAGTCAGATAGGGACCGGCTCTACCCCTCCCTGGCAACTCGCCGAGGAGAGCGTGCGAGCAGAGTTATGTACAGATGACTGACTAGTATCGGTAGCTGCGAAAAGGTTAGAGGCCGTTACACCAATGGAATATTAGGTGACAGGGACAACGTACTGGTCGCTTTTGAAGGGACCGATGACCTCCAGGCCGAGATATTCGGCTTGGACTTTACTGAGCGTCGTGAGCTCGGCGTTGACGTGTGCCAGGTGCAGCTTGGCGACCTCCTCGTCGAGGACCTTGGGTAGGACGTAGACACCGACGGGCAGCTTCTCCGTCTTGGCGAAAGCGACGTATTTCTTACCGAACGCCTTGTCTTCGGCCTTGTACAACATGATCTGGGCAAGGACCTGGTTGCTGAAGGAGCAGGACATGACGAACGACGAGTGGCCGGTGGCACAGCCCAGGTTGACCAGACGGCCCTCGGCCAGGAGGACAATGTGCCGGCCGCTGGGCATCAGGTATCGGTCGACTTGGGGCTTGATGTTCTGGACGCTCTTGGCGTTCTTCTTCAACCAGGCGACGTCGATCTCGATGTCGAAGTGGCCAATGTCTATGATGGTCTGGTTAGCATTGTCGTTGGGAAAATAGGCGCGGGTATCGCAACATACTGCAAACAATAGCATCGTTAGGCATCTCCTTGAAATGCTCGCCGACGAGGATGTCACGGCAACCGGTGGTGGTTACGAAGATCTGGCCCACCTTGGCGGCTTTCTCCATGGTGGTGACCTGGAAGCCGGCCATGGCAGCCTGAAGGGCGTTGATGGGGTCGACCTCAGTGACAAGGACACGGGCACCCATGCCGTGCAGAGCTGCGACGCAGCCCTTGCCGACATCACCGTAGCCGGCGACAACGGCGATCTTACCGGCAATCATAACGTCGGTGGCGCGCTTGATACCGTCGATCAGAGACTCGCGGCAGCCGTACAGGTTGTCGAACTTGCTCTTGGTCACGCTGTCGTTGACGTTGATGGCGGGGGTGAGCAAGGTGTTTTGCTTCAATCTCCGGTACAGGTGGTGAACACCGGTGGTGGTCTCCTCGGAGACACCGTAGCAGTCCTTGAGCATCTCGGGGTACTTGTCGTGGACGAGGGTTGTCAGGTCACCACCGTCGTCGAGGATCAGGTTGAGCTTCTTTCCGTCCTTGAAGGCGAGCAGCTGCTGCTCCAGGCACCAGTTGTACTCCTCCTCGGTCTCGCCTTTCCAGGCGAAGACGGGGACGCCGGCAGCGGCGATGGCAGCAGCGGCGTGGTCCTGGGTGGAGAAAATGTTGCAGGAAGTCCATGTGACCTCGGCGCCGAGGGCAGTGAGGGTCTCGATCAGCACGGCAGTCTGGATGGTCATGTGGAGACAACCGGCAATGCGGGCGCCGGCCAGAGGCTGATCAGCGGCATACTTCTTGCGGATGGCCATGAGACCGGGCATCTCATTCTCGGCGAGCTCAATCTCCTTGCGGCCAAAGGCGGCAAGAGACAGGTCAGCGACCTTGAACTTAGCGGCAGGGGCGGACATCTCTGCTGAGGTTCTCTCGTTAGACAAATCGTGCTTCTGGTTCAAACGGTACAATCCCAACTCGGATCTCAACTCTCCAAGGGGGTCAAGTAGGATATAGGAAGGCCTACTAACTGAAAGGAGCGGTGTACGTTGAAGAAGCGATAGTCCGATGGGAGTGTGCGGGGTATAAAGCTGACGGGAGACGAGCTGAATCCTGGTAGGTAGTCGAGAGACGACGAATGGAAATATGAACCGGGATGAGTAGCTAGACACCCCGAGATAAGTCGAGTGATTCGTACCCGACAGTTGAGGTGGAAAGAAGGGACCGGAGTTCAGGAATCGGGGGGAACGGCTGAGAAAAAAAGAGGAAGGAAAAGATTATGAATGGGAAGAGGGGACCATTTAGTGAGGAAGCGATTGGACGCAAAATAAGCACTGGGACCTATGCAGCGTGTAGGTTTCCTACCCCTCCGAGCCGTGGGTCCAGGAGACCGTCGGTGTTGATAGTGTTCCCTATCAGTAGCCTATCGCCGGTGTTTGAGTGGTTCAGCGGCAGTGAGCGGCTAAACCCCCTGTCGTCACTAAACCAATTTCAGGCTTAGGGGTATGGTCCCTCGATAACTGCCCCCTCATCTCGCTGTCGGCGACGGTGAGCCTCCCTGCCTCTAACTAGTCTCTGGTCTCTGGTCAGCTCTCTGGTCAGCTCTGACTGCCTAACAATCGACCCTTGGGCAAAGGTCGCCTCGAGCCTGTTGAACGCATGAGCGAGAAAGCGGTGATTTTATTTGGATTATATCGCTTAGACGTACAAGTTTAATCTAATTAATCGATAGGGTGCGACCTTCGATATTATATGTAGTCCATGCACCTTGCTCTTCGCCGGGCTCCTCTGCCCTCTTCTGCTCTACTCTACTTCACGGTGTATGTCATGTGGCGGGTGAACATCATCAGCATGTTTGATTCGCTTAATACTCCTGTCCTGTCTGGGGTTTGGTTGGAACTGGGCACACAAATTCTTACAACGTAATTGGAGCACTTTCTATTGCATAAACATATATCCTTCCATTCTTTGGGTGACCAGTAAAATGCCGCAACACCTATCTTTTAATCGCCGTCTTGCCTGCTGGTTATAATGAGACCCTAGCGAACCTCTATCAACTCGAACTCTTGGGGTCGGTGAGGGTCCCCGTCACTGTATCGGTGATGATCGAGTTTGACATCTCGCCGACGGAAGGCGTCGTCAACGGGCAATCCGACCGAAAGAACAAGACATTGCCAATCACCCCCCTTCAACCGGACTGTGGTGTATGGTTTCTTGTCCATCTTTCCCTCGACGCTTGAAACACCAGGAAACCGGATTGCTGGGGATGACTGTGGTCGATAATACCATGCTTCTCGACAGCAGACGAAGGTCCGCCGATGACATATCAGCCTAGAAAATAAGATGACGGCCTACAAGAACATGTCGCGTGTGAACTCTGGAGCCCCACTCGATCAAATTAGAAGTACTCCTCTACGCCGTCAATGAGAAGATCATTAGTCGTCAAGATACATGTACATCAGTACCCTCGTCGAGATATTGTTTCTATCCTTGAATTCGCTGGATGTTCCCTCCCGGTAGAATGAAGGCCCTTACGGCGAGCTCCGAGAATCGTCGAACCACATTCGTTGTGCCACCGGTCACCTGGGATTCGTCTTGGATGAACTTGCGCGCGACCGCGAGCTTGCTCTTGGGATCGCTCTCGTCGAGATGAGGGGGCAAGGTACTCTCGAAATCGGGCGGAAATTTCGGTGCGAGGGTCCGGATGACGGCAAACGAATACAAGACGTCGCGATTCTCCCGTCCATCTAGTAGCTCGCGGACCAGGCCGAGGATCCGTTCTCTGTGCGCGGTCATATCCACGTTGGGCTGGTCCTTTATTCGCAGGAACTCAGCCAGATAATACCAGAACCGAAACTCCCTAATTCGGTGGTAGTCGCCTTGGGCGGGGGCGGGCGTGAGTGGGTTCCGGTCGAGGTAGTCTCCCGAGAGAAGCACTCCGAAGACGCACACCCGATTTCGCGCTTCGGATCCGTCGTCGGGAGGTGGCAGCGTATCGCCTGCATTGACTTTGGCTTCCGACGCATTGACGAGGGTAGCCAAATTCCAGACGACCCGGAACTCGAGGTTGGCCGAGTACTGCATTCCAGCCACGTCGTTCGCGTCGGTCTTGGCCATCGACTGGAGGAATCCCGCCATCATCTCATTGACTCCCGTGTGTGACACCAGAGCATTGAGGCCCTGGGGGCTTGTATACCACCTCGTCTCGAAGAAGGCCTCCAGACCCACGGCATAAACCTGTTCGTACAAGTCTCTGACTTCATTAAGCTTGTCCGCGTTTAGAGGAGAATCGAGAGGGGGTGGCGTGGCGCCTCCCATGTTTACAAGTTCGTCGACCATCATTTTTCTTACTAAAAGAACAGTGTAAGTTGACGTTCGCCCTTGTCATTACGCAGATAGGTAGGCAACTGCAGGAAGGGTAGGCAAGGCCGGGGAAAGCTGGGGCAGCAATGGCATATCCCACGCCCGCAACCCAATACTGTGAGGGCTTAGCTGCGGTCTGCATCCCGAATGCCTCGCCCTAGCAGGGCTAACCGTGAAAGATATAAGGAAGTGGACATACTCGATGTGGATGTACTTGCCAGCGAAGGATCAACAGCCCCCGGATATCCAGCTCTACCCTTGGGAATCGAAGAGGTATGCCGTGGGGAAATCAGAGTTGCATTATTCGTTGCGGTCGTAGATGCGTTAGGTAGTACGGAAGGAAGGTTGGCGTAGGGCGCAGCACCAGCGGATACGGTACCGGGGGAGTGGGCAGGGCCGTTAGAGAGCGCAGGAGTCGAGGAAACAGGAGATGCGCTGGTATGGTTTGGCGCCGGTTGTATGTTGGTGGGATGTTGTTGTTGCTTAAATATCGGGTCGTATCCGAGACATTCACGTTTAGACTTCTGGCAGTTCTTGCAGATGGGATGTGTCTCGTCGCACTAATTAAGGATGTATGTGGTCAGCAGTCAGGCACTTGGGAGAGTTTGCTGGACGGTGGAAAGGAAGTACTATCGAGAGAACACAAGAGTTGGGGAGATCAACGAGTGGTGGATGCAGCACGAATTATTGAACGTATGTCGTACGAATTTCAGACGTCTGTGCGCTAGCCGTAGACGAAGGTTGTAAGGCTGGGTTGGGTTCGGTTAGAGGCCTGATGGATGATGTCAGGTGAGCTAGGAATTGAGCCTCAAATCCCAGGGTGTTCAGTTGTAAGACATTGAGCAAGGGAGGACGAGCGACTACGCGTAGATGCATTTCGAGTCGCGTTGCGACCATCCGCGATAGCGATAATGCAAGGCTACACTTGGCTTGATGCTAGTGGGCTTCGATAGGCGAGCCGCCATCTCTCCAATAGACAATGATACGGAATACCGGTGACGTTTATCGATAAAGACCTAAAATGATGTAGAAACGAAAATAATAGGAGAAGCGGACAAAAAGTGCACAGGTGCCGAGCAACGAGGACAAAGAGGGTCGTGGTTACATACCCCAGCTACTAGAACGAAAGAGAATGGAGGGTGCGAGACAGGGGGACAAGCAAGGAAATCAAAAAGAAGCATCTTGAAAACGGTGAACCCGTATATCTATAAAGGAACCGAAGGTTGAAAGGCCGTGCTGGCTTCACTTGGCCATCTAATAAATCAGACTCCGTGGCTTCGCAGAAGCTCACTCAGTCCCGAGCAAACCCACAGCACAGGCGCGGCCGATCCAACCCATAAAGCCGGAGCCAACCTAGTATAACCTGGTACTCCAAAAATAGAACAGGGACGAAAAAGAAAAGAGAAGGAGACAGAAAGAAAAGGGCGCCAGACAAGCTAATAGAGCACCTGCCTACAAAGGGTATCCCAATTTCAAATAGCCCACTCAGGCTTGCTCTGCGAACACTTGTTCTTCCTCACATCTTTGCGGCTTGGAGTAGATTAGGCTAACCATGACGCAAGGGAGATCTGCACGTACCTTTATACGCCTTTTGCGGCATGTAAGGCAACCCGTTTTCGTTCGCCGCTTGATCTCCTGTAGGGAAACGAGTTTTACCCGGGTCAGCCAATAACCAAAGACTTCAAACCCGGCTTTTCCCAAGCGTGACACACATCCTCAACGGGCCGGGAGAGACATATCTGGAAGACGAGTTCTGTTCCTTGACCTACCTTCTTATGTCGAGTGCCGGCTAGAACTCCTCTAGGATCGCTGGGGGGCAAGGGATACCGATGACCCATGGCATCAGGGGTCAAACCATACGTACTATTGCTCGCTAGCGGGGCTGGTTGTTGATAATAACCTATACTGCCCGGCATGGGAGCTACGGCGTGAGGTATCGTCATAGCCATATGGGAATGCTGTGGCTGTTGCTGCTGAGTCTGCTGAACCGGATCGAAAGTGCGCATGCTCGGCAGAGACATAGCGCCATTAGTCACGCCCGGGCTCGCTCGATAGGCATCGTTCCCTTGGGTAGGCGCACTGGGATATCCGTACAAGCCGGCTGGTTGCCATGTTGGCTGTGGGGCGTAATTCATAGCCGGTGGCGGTTGCTGCTGCTGCTGCCGTGGAGGACCTGGAGGTTGAGGGGGATGCTTTGACATCGCTGTCGCCGCCGGTGATGGTGACGATGTCGAGAGGCGGCCGTTTTGTTGCTGGACCTGTCCCACGATGATGGCCTCCTTCGCCGTTGTTATCGCCGTCGCTGTCGCCGTAACCGTTGCCGTAGCTATCGTCGTAGTTGTCGTCGGCGCTGTCTGCGCCGGTATACTCGATGCGCCCGCGGCTACGGTCGTTACTGTCGTGGGGGCCTGCCGAGACGCGTTTGCGGGCGACTGATCAGCTTTGTCGTTGTTAACCTGCTGCTCTCTCTGCGCCTGACCGTGAGCAGCTGCTATTCTCGCATCTGCATCTGCCGACCGTGCTGGTGCAGTTGCTTGCAACTTGGACGCTGATTCGGACCCTCGTAGTACTTGTTGTACATCCACAGAGACGTCTATCACGGAATGCGATCCTGCTTGCGCACCTTCTGCCTCTTGTTTTCTCCCTTCGTCGATGTCTTGCGACTGCGACGGAGACAAAGACTTGGCCTGTGGCGACGGCGGTCGTGGGAGAGCATGGGCCGGCCCTTCAGCGGCGGCTGGATCAGCAGATGCAGGTCCAGGTTCAGGCCCAGGTGCGGGTGTAGATGTAGGAACGATGACAGAAGCAGAATCAGAGGCGGCACCAGCTGGTTCAGGCTGAGATCGAGCCTGTGGCTGCTGTTCGTCGTGTGCCTCTGCCATATTATTTGGCTTTAATTTGAAATTTTTATGGAACCACGATCTGAAGCAGGGGTGGGTGGAGGGAGTGGGAGGAATATTCCCAAAGGGAACGCTATCCGGGCAGGGGGGCGTGGACGAGCCGGGGATAGGGTAGGGGTAGGTACTATGCAGGATGTACAGACAGGATGCGTCTCGGAGACGCAACTTAAGTGCCAATCGCGGCGACTGTAGGAGGATGGATGTAGGTAGGCAGACGGCTTCACGCTACTTCATCCGCACATACGGGCGTGTGTATGTTGGGAATCGCGTATCGCCCATGTGCTCTCTTCCTCTTCTTCTCCTTCTCCTGCTCCTCCTCCACCACGTCCTCGATTATTGCAGGTTCAGGTACCAAGGGAACAAACCAGATCATCCAGACGGGAGGGAACAGGAGGACACGGTATGGTACGGTACGGTACGGTACGGTACGCTATGTGTGGATGAAGGTATTGTCAGGTAAGTTGGTGTGCGCTTAAGCGTCGATGTGTGGTAGCATGGACGGAATATGGTGGGCTCGCAGACATTCATCACTTAAGCGCGCCCTCTCCTCTTTTCTCAGTTCTCCTGTATGCGTGTGTGCCTGTCACTCTGGCTCTCGGTCTCCCTGTCTTTTCTCCCTTGTGTGTTCTTTGGCAGTCCTCTATCTCTTCGTCATTCTCCGTTTCTGTCGGATCTCTTTTCTCTAACTTCTCTTCTAGTTTAACAGAAGACATTGACGAGGACGGTTCGATCAGTTGGGCACAACCCAAGCGAGGCTATATGCGCCGGCAGGCGTGTACGTATTGCATGTACGTATGTATGTATGTATGTATGTATGTATGTAGCAGGGACCGACTGGAGAAATAGCTGTTTCGAGTTAGTACGGTGCAGAATGGAGTGGTTGGTTGGCGCGAGAAAAGAAGAGAAGAGATGAGGCGTTGGTTCGTCCAGGCCTGGTTGAGGTGTTTTTGACGCGCAAGAGCAGCTTCGCAACGCTGGGCCGAGATCCCACCCTCAGTTGGTAAGTATGGTTAGTTGCATAGAAAGCGTGGCAGTAGGTTTTTATCTCTTCCCCTGGGCAAGTGTTGGTTGGCTTACCCAGCCAGGGCTCAGTAGTATCCGAGTTTGACAAGCAGGCTAAACGAACCACTGACATGGAAATCACTTTACGCACGCGTCGGGCTGAAAGCTCTTTTTTTCCGTCCACATGCAAGAAATACCTATGTAGGTGATCGGCCCTGTGTCTTATACGGGGGCTACTTCGTACCTGCCTAGACAAAGCTAACGGCAGAGTACCTTATTCATATGTACCTCTTCAATATTATGGAACGGTCATTGCTCCTTTCAGCCTAGCACATTCTGCATGCTGCAGCCTCAACCGACAGAACTTGCAGGATCTGAAAAGACCATCTGCATACGTGCAATTATAATATATATGCATTTATGCACTTATACAACCCGTACTATAGTGGAGTACTCAAAGCCCCTCAAGTCTCGGGGAGCATAAAAGGGAGCATCTCCGCACAAAGCTGCGGTACCCGTGCTTTGAGAGAGTGGCATAGGTCGGTTCTGGTAGATCTAAAGGCTTGAATACGTGATGATAATGCTACCGCTATGGATAGTAGAACGACGCCCAGGTCGAGATTTGAATAATCCCTATCCTACAGAGAGAGGAGACTGTAGTGGACGGCAGGGATTTTACACCTGCATGAGGTCTGGACCTTTTCCTCCAGAGCCCAGGATCGCGCCGGTTATCTATGTAGATGCACTAACAATCCAGGTACGTACAAGCGCACGAGGCGGCCGTATCCGTCGCTTGGCTAAGAGCCAACCGCTCTGGCCATGTCGCATACCTATTTGATATTTGATTGGCAACCACGGTGGACTCCGTCCAATGTTACCACTAGAGATGCCTACATTGAAACAGATTTGGCAGCGCGGCGGTTGGCCTTGGATTATCGTTTGCTAGCTAGCCAAATGTGCAGGTTTGGACGAGTCGGTGACAATACATACTTCTCAGCGCCAACGTCCATGGGAACACCCCTAAGCTCACTCCGCGGTTTGGAGAGCCTGGCAGATCGTCGGCTGATATACCTAGTACTTCCTATGCTGAAAAGAACTCGGCGCTACGCACATTGACCCATTTTCACGTGAAAGAGGATGGGAGGGGCCTGGATCGGGGAATCGGTACCTCGTAAAGGTGGTCGAGATTCCCGACTGACACATCCTGAACCGGACGTTCATCATGACCCATGAGGTTACCCCACGACAGCCAAACCTGCTTATATTTCTTCCTCTGATGTCCGGAACGGTTGCATTTATTATTCCCGCTAGACCGGGAGATGAACCGCTTAGAGAATAACTCTAAGTTGTTGTAATGAAACTTATAGTTAAGGATATCATCTTAAGGCAACCGTTATATTCAATAAGATGCTTTAATCTTTCAGATCGCCATTTCCCTCCCAAGCTAGCTATCCGAATTCCCCATCCTAATCGCCGACATTTGGAGACACCGTCCAATCAGCCCTATCCGGTGTACGTCAATGTCCCGTGTCGGCCGTTGCCGGTCAGTCCAAAACAGGATAAAATCGACAGGAACCGTTGGTAAATACGCGGCTCATCCGAGCCGGTCGATGCCACTGTCGCGCCTCTTATCCAAGCCATCATAACTGGTTATTACAGACCAAGGACTCAATATTGGCTATATTAATCGCTTATAGCCAGCAGCTTTAGAGAATATGGCATGATGACATGCGCCTCTTTGAAAATACCCGGATCACTAGCGACTCAGTTATCTCCTGTACGCTCGAAAGGGATCTTCGTCTTGTTATCCTCACCCCATTCATTCATTTTACCCGTCAGTGCTATGAGGTCATGCTCTACCATTCTGGAGTACGTCCCAGATATCAGCGTCTCATTAGCGGCCATTCGCTCATCTAGAAACCATCGCGTGGAACCGTCTGCTTCGCACACTTGGGTCGAGCCGCAGCGCTCATGCAATACTCGTTATCCGCAGCCCGAACAGACCGATTAGACCTCGTACATAAGAACATCGATCATCTTGCGTCATTATCGCGATGATTGGCGTCTTCACATAGTCGGCCGCGCATACGAGCAACTGATACACTGTAGAACTCGTGTGCTGAGGCCCAGGGTATGCACCTTTACAACATGGCAATACATATAGGTCCGATATGCACTGCATTATCGCGATCCATAAGCTCGAGCAGAGGGCATCGTGTCCGATGCCCTGCAGCTCTATATTCTCCGTGTGGACCCCAGTTCATCCATGGTAAATATGCTTGCTTGCGTTGGGTAAGCAGCCACGGGGTGCCATTCCGACTGGCTAAAGCGATACCTCGTCTCTTCCCTTCCGTCTCGCCTATCTCCGTAGCTGGAGAGGATCTCATACCTCGCATAACACGCTAGCCCGCACCCCCCTTTAAGCTCAATACGGACTAATGTACGAATACCTTGTAGCCCCTTCAAGGCCCCCTTGTCTGCCTCATAACTGCATGCTGTAGCCCATTGTTACCCTGGCCGTCCGGCTTTTTATGATCGAATCTTCAATTCCGGGTTTCCGGCGAAGGATTTGGTATTCGACTACGAAATCCCGTAACAAGACTATTCGAAAAACAGACAATACTTTTTTGTCGGATCCAAACTTGTCAACTTACACCAAAGCCCCGGACATGCACCACAACATTTATAGTATCAGGCGGAGCAGGCCTTGGCGTTCCTCGGAACATCGGGCCGAGAACCCCGGCACCATATTTGATCACCTCAACTTAAACTCGCTCCCAGAAGCGCATGTTCTAGCCATTAGAACCGAATAAAACTCTGTTTCGCAGCCGCCAGGCACCTTTTTTGAGCCCTTTAGACTTTACAATGCTTGGAACGTCCCTTGCATCGTGTCCCTCCTAGCATGCCCACGGGAAACGTGGGTTTGCGTAAAGAGAATAGGGGCTCTATTGACACGAGACATTCAGCCCACGAGCGCAACCTTTATGGAGCTGAAGAAACCACCTACTTAGAGAATTTCCATTCAGCACGAGTGAAGATCTGATCCACGATATATTAAAGTCGCGATGAATGCCACTTGATCATAGTTGAAGATCGCAAACTCATCGTAAAATCCAGTCTACTTGTGCGTCTCGACATGGCTGCTCAGACGCCGATGACAACCCCTTCATGCCTGAAACCCTAGCCCAATTTCCAAAAGCCCTCCTTTCCCGACGAAGGCTCCATGGTTTCTACAGCCTCCCACTGCTTCGCCTTCGCCGCACGAGCCTTCTCTTGTAACGTCGCATTTTCTTATGTTGGTGCCGTAAAGCCTTTTCAGCGCCGGCAGCTCGTTTTTCTGTGTCATGATTACCGTTTCCTGTGCTTCGAGCTGCTGGGAAGGGCCCACGCTATGCTTGAAAAGATCGGCGCAGGTTTGGTTAAGTGATTCGACCTCCTCGCCATGTACGCCCTCTGCCCGGTCTTCTTGGGCCCCAGTCGTGGCGGCAATGTCTAGGTGCTCCTTGTGGCTCTCGGATTCGGATTCATCGCCAAGAACATCGATACCGACATCCAGTAGTGCCCAAAGCACGTGTTGGCCGTAGACCGGCGGAGCGCCGCGGGGACGGAGAGCAGGAGGCATAGTGGCTAAACGATAATTGTAAGTAACAGGGCTAAGAATAGGATAAGGGCGGAAATATCTTAAGGCAACTTAAATCTTGCTTCTTGAATCTCAAGACCTAGCCGAAGGACGGGAGTTGCACATACCGTAAGGCAAGTGCGACCAGTCTTAATGGTAATACTTGAAGGCAATTAAGCGATTAGAGATGATTAAGATCGTAGTCTATAGCAATACCATAACGGTTTGCTTAAGGAAGGGGGGAAAAAAGGGTGGGGGGGGCAAATAATCAAATTCATATACACCCAGTCGTAGGCTTTACGTATTCCACTTAACAGGATACGCTGGAACTGCTTACCTCTAGTAAATATCTAATTAGAAAAGGTTTTCTGTAGCTTTCCTAGCCGTAGTTAGAATATTATCCGTTCGTTATTTAAACTTATACTAAAGAGTTATACTATTTGTATATTAGTTTTTTATTATATAAGAGCTATATATTACTTTTTTTACACCTGCTACCGAAAAGCCATTATTTTAATTATAATACTTATTGCCTATTTTTAAATAACTAATAATATAACGTATCTTAAAAGATTTTTTTATAATTTATTTTCATTTTTATTAATTATAAATTAATAAATAAAAATAAAATCCGTTTAATTATACGATTTTTCGTTACGAAGATACGTATAAGTAAAGTATAAGATATAAGAAATATAACTGCAAAAAGAAAAAAAGATTACTTATAAAGTATTTTTAAAGAGTTATATTATTCGTATATTAATTTTTTAATAAAAGCTGTATATTACTTCCTTTATACCTACTACCGGCCCGTTTAATATTATATTTTTTTTCGTTAATTAATTACTTTAATTAAAAAATAAAAATTATATAAAAATTACTCTAATGCGATATATATACCTTATAATATTAAGCGTTTTGTTTTTATTAAGTAAAGCGCTATAAGGCTAAATCTTTTAAAACACTTTTTAAGCGACTTCTTTTTTTTATAGTTATATCTTTCTTTTATATCTTATACTTTATTTATATATCTTCGTAATTAAAAATCGTAAAATTAAACGGATTTTAAATTTTTTCTTTATAATTAATAAGGATTAAAATAAGTTATAAAAGCCTTTTTAAAACGTCATATTATTAAGTTATTTAATATAAGATAACGCAAGCCCTTTTATAAGCCACCTTAGAAGATAGGGCTAGGACAGGACCCCATATAAATCCTGATACAAGACTATCCAATAACAGTCGCTGATACGACCCAAGTAGGGGTTCGTAACTTAGTTGGAGCTAAGAATTATCTAACATTTAAAAATAAGTAATAAGTATTATAAGGTAATTAATATAGTAATAGGTCGATAGTAGGTATAAAAAAGTAATATAAAGCTTCTATAAAAAGAATTAATATACGAATAGTATAACTCTTTTAAAAGGTTTAACCTTATAGCGCTTTTAATAGCGCTTTACTTAATAATGGAAAAAAGGATTAATATTTTAACGCGTATATATTATACTAAACCGAATTTTATATCGCTTTTATTATTTTTATTAAGGTAATTAATTTATCGAATAAAAATTATAATATTAAATAGGTCGTTAAAAATATAACGGGCCGGTAACAGGGGTAAAAAAGTAATATACAGCTTTTATTAAATAACTAATATGTAAATAGTACAACTTATATTAAATCTTACTCTGATATCTAGATTAAACCTGAAAAGATATATATAATAAAGTCGTAAAGGATTATAAACTTGCCCGTATACTTTTACCTTTTAAATAAAGTTATACTATTCGTATATTAGTTTTTTAATAGAAGCTGTATATTACTTTTTTTACATATGCTACCGGCCCGTTTAATATTATAATTTCTTTTTCGATAAATTAATTACCTTAATAAAAGCGATAAAAACTATATAATAATCTTCTTAATAAGATATATACGCGTTAAGATATTAACTGTTCTTTCGTTATTAAGCAATGCGCTATTAAATGCGCTATAAGGTGCGCTATAAGGCTGAGCCTTTTAAAACACTTTAAGCGACCCCCTTTTTCTTTTTGCAGTTATATTATTCTCTTATTATAACGGCTAGGCTAATTAACCAACTATTAAATCAAATTATACGGTTTATGTTAGCAGTCGTATTACGGGATCTAAGCAAAAAAAATAACTTAGTTACGTTTAGTAATATTAAGGGTGTTTTAGGTAATTAAGTTATATTATAAGCTGGTGTTATTTAAATTATAAAATAATCGAGCATATATATTTTTCGTAAAAACTTAGATATCTTATAAATCTTGTTGTTTTTATAAATTTAAAAAGTATTAGATTTATATAGATTTAATTAGATCTTTGTCCGTAAAAGAGATTTAAGTTACGTAACTTGATTTATTTAAATCCTGTTTCGGTCCGTTAAAACCGTTTCCGAGGTTTCCCTTCCGTTAGGTCGTAATACGATTTTCCTTTTTTTAGGATTGTTGTTTTAAAGATTTTCTTCCCCTAGTAAGTTAATTTTTTATCATAGGTAGTCGCGTTATTAATTGTAAACCCCGTAGTTATTTTAATTAAAAAAAAGCCTTAAATCTTTAGTTACTTATATTATCAAATTTAGTTTTAAAGTAATACCGTATACGTTATATTTTGAAAAAGGGATAAAATGTTAGATAATAAAAAGGATTCGTTATTATAACGAATATGTTAAATATCGCAGTCGTTATAATAGGTCCGGTATTTTTATTGATTTTTTTCGTTATATTAAAGAAAAAAAGGATTGCTTAAATCGTAAAAAAGCTGTAATAAAAGAAACCTTACTACGTTTTTAATAAAAGTTTAAAAAAAAACCTTGTATGTAAATAACGTAATATTAACGAAACCATTAGTCGTTTCTTTCGCTTCCGTTACTAGAAAAGGTTTTTTACGTTTAAGGAGTAAAAATTATTAATCGTAGACTCTAGTTTATAAACGAGTTAAAGGAATAAAAGCAGGAGCAGTTAAAGACGAACGAGTTGTTTACCGTTTAAATTCTTATCCTGGGTAATTAGTCCGTTCTTAGGACGATTAACTGGCTATTTTTAAATAGTATAAATTGGGATATTTTTAATTTTAATAGTTCCGACGTTGTTAGTAAAAGTTCTTTAACAGGCGCTAGGCGTTAATAAAGTTTTTGGCGGGTTCCTAGGTGTTCTCGGAATTTAGGAGGTTTTTTTATTTGATTAAATATTGGGTAAGTTTTTTTTTTCTTTTTATATATTAAGTATTTTTTTAACTTTATATGGTTTTTTTTTTGTTTTTATATCGTCCTATGCTGTGTGTATTCTAATAATATCTGTTGCTGATTCGAAGAAGGAAATATGAAAACTGGATGGAATTTAACCTTAGGTGGTAATTCTAATTAGTAATTGTTTTTTAAGATTTTCTTAACGATTTTATATGGTTCGATATATTTAAAATCGAGTTTTTAATTTAAGCGTTTAATTTTGATATTTTTAGTAGTTAGATAGATTATTTCCTTTTTTAAGAAGGTTAATTCTTTTAACCTTTTTTAGTTGTAATATTTATTTATTTATTCTCGTACGAATTAAAGTTTTTTTTTGGTATAATTATTTGAGCTGTTTTAATATAAAAATTACTTTAACGTTAATTAATCCTTTTTCGCGGATTTCTTTGTAAATTTCTTGGGTAAAACTAAAGTTAGCAGTTACTGGAGTTGTTTTGATGTTATCGTAGTAGCTGGTATTATAGGTTAATTATACGATAGGTAATTTTTTAACTTAGTTATTTTGTTTATAGTTAATATAGTACCGTAAATATGTTTTTAATATTTAGTTAGTTTTTTCCGTTTATTTATTAATTTGTAATTTAAAAGCGTTTAATAATTTATAATTTAAGCCGAATTATGTTATTAAACTTTACCAGAACTTTAAAATGAAAGTTATACCTTTGTTTAAAATAACTTTTAATAATAATCCGTATATATTAAAAATATATCGGAAGAAAATGTATGTTATTTATACGGTATTTATATTTTCGTTATAAGGTAAAAAATAGGAAAATTTTGTAAATCGGCTAATAATTATAAAGATATTATCGTAATATACGCCCGTAACTAGGTTTTTTAATAAGGGAAGCTTTGTAATAAAGTTAAATATAATTAAATCTTATAGTCGGTTAACGACTGGTAATAATTGTAATTCTTTATATAGTTTATATCGTTTAGTTTTTGCTTTAACGTAAATATTATACCGTTATATAACTTTTTGTATTATTAATTTTATTTTAGGAAAATAATATGTTCGTTATAAGCGCTTTAAAGTTTTATAAATTTTTAGGTGTCCGTATAATTAATATTTATGTATTTTTCGTATTAAATTTTCTTAATATTTTTTTAATACGTAAATTTTACCTATTCTTTGTTTTTTATATAGGTTGTTATGGTATTATTATATTTCCTAATGTATATTTAGTATGGATATTTTAATGGTATTAATATATCGTTATTATAAATGTCCTTTTTGTATTTGGTTAAATATAATTTGTTATATTTTCATTTTAGGGTTTTTTAAATTTAGTCGTTTATTAAGAACGTTTACTTTGCTGTTTTCCTATTTTTTACGGTAAATAATAATATAATCGAATTTTAAAAGGTATTTTACGTATCGTAATTGTCGTCCGATTAACTTTTTAATAGTTACAAAATAAAAGATATTTTTGTAATTTATATATATTTTTACTTAATATTAGTTTTTTTTAAAATAGTATTTGAATTTTTTAAAAGCTTTAACGATAGTTAGAAATTTTTTGTTATAAATGGGGTAATTTGGCTTAATACTATATAGCTTGTAAAAGTAAAAAGTAATAAGGTACAGTTTTTTTATTATTATTTCGTTAGAAGATTACTATTTTTAAAGCAAAATTTAAGGCGTTGGTTTTAAGTTTTACTGGTTTGTTTAAGTTGTATATTATTAAGATTAGTTTATTAATAAGAATATTTTTAAGTCGTTAAAAGGTTTTTTTTATAGTTAGAGCTTATATAAACCGTCGGTTTTTTTTGGTAAGTTCCGTTAATAGTATCGTAATTTTGTTAAAATGTTATATAAATCGTTAATAGTAGTTGGTAAGTTTAAAAAATGTTTGTATCTTAGTAATATTAATAGGTATTTTTTAATTCTTAATTGCAGAGATTTTCTTAAGGTTTATTTTAATATATCTTATAGTAATAATATATGTAAAGTATTTAACTTTTTAAGTATGAAAGGTATTTTTTTTTGCGTTAATTAAAAGATTAGCGTTTTATAAAGTTTGTAAGATTTTGTAAACGTATTATATATATTTTTTTCCCGTTTTTAAGTAAATGAGGATGTCGTCGAGGTAATATATAATAAAGATATTAAAGTATTTTCGAAATATATAATTAATTATCCGTTAAAAGGTTGCTGGTATATTCGTAAGTCCGAAAAGCATAACGAAATATTCGAATAATTTATATTTCGTTTTAAAAGTTATTTTTTATTTATTTTTTAGTTTAATTCGAATTTGATTATATTTTTTTCGTGGGTTTAAGGCCGTAAATTATTTAGCGTTTTATAATCGGTTTTTAATTTCGGTAATTAAAGGTAGTAATGTTTTATCCTTAACGGTGATATTATTAAGTTATCGGTAATTAATAACAAGTTGTAATTTTCCGTTTTTTCGTAAAACGAAAAATATTAGGTATTTTATTAATAATTTAAAACGTTATATATATATTTTCGTAATTTATTCTTAAGTAATTATAAAAAACGTATAATTTTGCTTTATTTAAATTGTAAATAAGATAAAAGGCGGTTATTTTACCGTTTTTAAGAATTATTTCATGGTTTTATTTGTTATATTATAGTAATTTCGTATTAAGTTTTTTTTGAAAAAGTTTTTTATATTTATAATATTATAATGGTATTTTTGTCATTTATTCTGGCAGTTTTTCGGGTTATATTTGTAAGTTGTTATTTATTTATTAAAATCGTACTTTAAGGTTTACAATAATACGTTTTATTTTTTTTTATACCTTTTATTTTAAATATGTTTTATTTTTTTAAGTGGTAAAGTTTTTATCATATTTTTATACTTGTATTTATTATCCTTATTAGTCGAATATTAAGATCTTATATTTTTTTAGTTTTTCTTTACTTTAAAAGATAAGCGAAAGCTTATTTAATTAATTTCTTAATTAATTAAGAAGTTATATTAACATAATTATGGTTTTCTTAAAATCATGTTATATTTATTTAATAAAATAATATTGAAATTAATAATTTATTTTTTTCTTTCGATAAAAGTTTCAAGGTAATTAATTTCGCGCTTAATCTATTTATCGTTATAGGTAAACTTTTAATTTTTAGCATTTTCTCCCTTATAAAGGTGATTTTTCTTCTTTTTATAGTAATTTTAATCAATTTATTACTTCTGGATTAATATAATTCGCAATTATTATTCCGTAATTTACTATTACGGTATACTAGTTTTTTTTAATTCGTACTTATATAGTAATAATATTGTCGCCAGTAACTCTAATTATTACGTTTAAAGTTTTTTTAAGATGTTATGGTTTAACCTTTTTTTTCACTTACTTACGGCTTCTTTATAGGTGGCGTTAATCTTTTAGGGTCCGTAAAAGTTTTCGTAATGTTTTTTTATCCCGATTGTTTTGTATTCGAAATTTTTTTAGTTGTTTTTTTATTCGTATTATTTATTTTTGTAATTACTTAAGTTATTATTATATATCCGGTTGTTTGTAAGTTTATTCCGTAAAAGTTTCGATTATTTTTTTCGTTTAGTAATGTTATTTACGAATTATCGTTTTTCTATTAGTTGTTGTACGTTTTTTTATTTTCCGAATCTTACTGATTTTTTTTAGTAAAATTTTTAATATTTTTTTTAATTAATTTTTTGTTTTTTAGGTTTATGATAAAGGTTAATTAAATACCTAAGTCGGTAATGATTTGTTAATAATATTTTTTTACTGTCCTCTAGGTTAATTCTTTTTCCGTTTGGTAATTATATTATTTATAATAATAAAAAAGGTCCTTTTATAAATATAATTCCCCGGGTAATTAATTTTATAATGTTACTTATTAATTGATTTCGTTTTTTTTCGCGAATAACCGTAAGTATCGTTACCATTATTAGTTATTTTTGTTAGTTTTACTCTATTTTTTAAAATCGAACTTTTTCTGGTACATCCGGGTTATACGTTAATAAATTACTTTTTTCTATTCTTAATAAAATTAACATTTAAATTTTTTGTAATAAACAATATAAGTCTTTATATATCGTTCTGGTTTTTCTGGGTAAAGATTTTTTTTTATTCGTAATATTCTTGTAATTATTTCTATAAAGTTAATTAGTTTTATCTTTGTTACTGTTTTTTTTATTAAAATTATGTAAGTAATTTTTTTTCGGTAAAAACTTTCCATCCTGAATAATTTTTGTGTTATTATATTACCGTATACCGTAATTGTATTATGTTAACTAATTTTTTATTATTTTTTTGTCGTTTTATTATTATTTTTCGGGTATAGGGTTCCAGTTATTTTGTCGGGATTTTTTAGGTGCCTTATACTAGAAGGCTTTATATCCCATTTTACTATAGTTATAATATTTAAACAAAGGCCGTTTTTATCGTTAAACCGTTTTAATTTCTATAAGGCTTAATTCTATACCTTAAGATATGTTAGCGTATTATAAAGCGTTTGCTATATATTTAAATTAGTTACCTTATCGTATCTTGGAATATTACGTTTTTTAAACGTACTATCGATTATCGATCTTAACCGTTATCGTAATATAATTAGCTAAATTCTTAAGTCGATCTTTCTTAAATAATTCTTTTTGAATTTCTTTTTTTAAACCGTTAAAAAATTTCGTTATAAGGGTTTTTTATTCTTATTCGATCTTAAATATTAATTAAATAAATATGTTGCCATAGGTTCAGGTAACTCCCTTTTAACGTAATTTTTTAATTTAAATTTTTACTTTGGTTTTTTCGTCTATTACTTCGAAAGTTTTTTTTAAAACATCCTTAAATTTTTTGTAATTATTATATACCGTTAAAACTTTTAAGCTTTGTTATTTAAGGGAAAAAGTAACGTGTTTTCGAAATGCGAGCTTAAATTACGTAATTACGTTACCGGTTAACAGCCTTATTGTAAGTTTTATTCGGGCCGTAAAAGTAATAAGCCTGATAGGAAAGTATCCGAAATACGTTTTATACTGGGTTAGGAACAATTATAATTTAGTAAATATTCCGTTAAAAGGTTCGGGCTTAAACGGTTTTAGGATTTTTCCAGATTTTTTAATATTTGTTATTTAAATTATCTAGGAGCTTTTTTTACAGGAAAAAAATTTTTTAACCCTTTTTTCTGCTTTTTTTTTACTTTTCTTTTTAAGGCGTTCGTATATAACTTAAAGCGAAACGGTAAGGTTATTTTTTTCTTTTTCGAATTAAATAATACGGTTCGCAATAGCGTTAAGCTTTTTTAAAACTTTATTTATTAAAAGACGGAGACGTTTTTTTTATTAGAACTTATGGTTTTTTTAGAAATTTTATAAATAAGTTATTTTTCGACTTATCTGCTAATAGATATAATATTAATAAAAATTGTTAAAAGTTTAATAATATTATTAAATAAAAATTTATAACGTATAACGGCTAGGTTAATTAATTAACTATTAAATCAAATTATACGGTTTATGTTAATAATTATATTACGGGATCTAAGTAAAGAAAATAATTTAATTATATTTAGTAATATTAAAGGTATTTTAAGTAATTAAGTTATATTGCAAACTGGTATTATTTAAATTATAGAATAATCGAATATATATATTCTTCGTAAAAACTTAGATTTCTTATATATATTGTTACTTTTACAAATTTAAAAATTATTAGATTTATATAGATTTAATTAAATCTTTGTCCATAAAGAAGATTTAAGTTACGTAACTCGACTTACTTAAATCCTGTTTCGGTCCGCTAAGACCGTTTCCGAGGCCTCCCCTCCGTTAAATCGTAACACTTATACCTTATACTTTATTTATACGTATTTTCGCAACGAAAAATCGCAAAATTAAACGGATTTTAAATTTATTATCTATAGTTAATAAGGATTATAATTAGTTATAAAAGCCCTTTAAAAAACGTTATATTATTAAGTTATTTAAAGATAAGCAATAAGTATAATAAGGTGATTAAAATGGTAGCGGGTTGTTAGTAGGTGTAAAAAAAGTAATATATGGTTCTTATATAAAAAAATAAAAAACTAATGTGCAAATAGTATAACTCTTTAAATAAAGCTTTAGTAGAATGTTTGCATCCGAACCTAGTTATAAATGTGCTTTGGTATAGTGCTTAGGTTAAGGGACTTAAAGACTGTGGTGTACTGGTAAATGCCGTCTCGGAGTATTAACTGCGGGATATAAACAGCTTAAGGCCGATAGCGTATGTTGCTTCTAAACAAAGTGATTAACTATAAGGTGAATCAGCCTTTAAAAATACGCGCGATATGTAAGTATGTATGTTTAGATATAAGTGTATATGTTAAAACGGTTGATAAACGAGAATGTTAAATAGTTAGTAAGAGGAGTTAGAATTATAGGTAGGAGAGGTTATTAAAATTATAAGTATTAGTAGTAATGAATGTAGTTATACTAATAAAGGCGCCTCCGAGAGTATAGCAACTTATTTAAGGTCGAAATAAGAAGCTTATATAAGATGCTTTAATTACCGTTAAGAAAGTACGAAATGAGGTTATTAGGCTAAATGCGGTCTTTTATATGAATAATAGGGATTAATTATTTAATAGTTGTTTAAGAGAGAAGTGTATCGAAAAGTTATAGGCTGGATAGTACCTTATAAGCCGCTATATAATAAGGGGACTGCTATTTTATAAGTCGGACCCCCCCCTTACGCTTTACCCCTTTAACGCGTTACTTACTTTTAAAGCTATTAATAATATAACCTTTTAACGTAAATAAGAATATTTTAATAACTATTTATTTAATTAATTTTATATTAACCGCTACGTATAATGATATATTCCGGATTATTTTCGTTATTTTTTTCGTTTTCGGAAAATTTATTCTATTATTAATTTTGCTGCATTTTGGTGAAACTTTTTTTCGGAACGGCTTTTAACTTTATTTTTACCTTTTTAATTGATATTCTTTTTACAAAGTTTTCGTTTAGTTCGGGTTCGACTTTTTTGCGTTTTTTAGGCTTCGATTTATCGATGGTAGCAGTTAATTAGCTGTTATGAATTTTGGTAGCGTTTAATTTATTATTTTTTTTATTAAAGGTTTTATTAATTTTGCGAAATAAAAATTACGTAATAAATTTTCCGAAAATTAAATCGATTATTATTAGGGTTTTTTCGATAACTTTTATATTTTTAAATAATTTAAACGTTTTAATATTTAAATTAATTATTTACGTATAAAAATTAAGGCGTATAAAGGTAAAATTTAATTTAGGTTTAAATATTTCCGTTATTTAAGCCCCGGTTTTAACGTATTTATTATTTAACGCTTTCGTTTTATTAATAAGGCGTAGATTTATAACTTTCCAGTTTTTTATAATATATTTTAAAATTATTATAATTTTTTGCTTAACGTTCGAAAGCGTTTAAAGGAAATCCGTTTTATTTATAATTTCGGAAGCCCATTTAAAGTAATGTTTCCGGAATTAATAACGGAATTTCCGTTTTAAAGTGGAAAAGATATTTATATTAAAAAGTTAAAAAACATAAGAAACGTAGGTAAATAAAAAAACGATGTAAATTTTATCTTAAAAATATATTTATATAAAGTTTTCGGTAATATAGCTATTATAGCCGTTAATTATTAATAATTTTTATTTTTTAAAATTTACCGGTTTAGTATAAGGAATAAAGATTTTACGTAATTATTTTAAGTTAATTTCGGTATTAATTTAGCCGTTATTAAAGGTAGTAAAGTATTAGTTTTCGTACGTTTTATTATCGGAATTAAAAAAATTATTATTATTATACGTCGCTGCCGTTAAAAATTATAAATAATGGGAAAATTTGTTCGTTAACGTTAATATAAACGATTATAATAATTTACTGCCGTTTAAAAGCGTTTTTTAAAAAAACGAATATTTTAAAGATTTTACCGAAAATAAAAGCGTTTTTTTTTATACTTTTTATTATTTCGATTTTATTAGCGTTATATTTATTGCGTTATTTAATAAGCTTAATGGCAGAAAATTTAAAATAGTTAAATAATACGTTAATAAAGGTTAGCAAAGTTTTATTTAGGCGTTTATAATTAATAATTTTATTTTTAAAGATTTTAATATTAAAATAA